>NQII01001370.1:27960-114167 GCA_002778355.1 Clitarchus hookeri
ATATATATATATATATATATATATATATATATATATATATATATATATATCACATGGCTGAACGACTTCGGCAAACGTACCTTATGTATTAATTATTTAAGTCAAACAGTTGCGACTGGCTGTGTAGTGCATCGGTGCAATTTCACTGAGCAGAACCCGTCTCACGTGCTAATCTGTTTCCGTACTGTCCGTGTGGTTACACTGCGCGCCTGCCAACTGCGGGGATTTGCCGTGCAGGGGTTGGTATGGCGTACAGTGCTCGGGAAGGCGACGTTATGGCTGGTACAGCTAGGTTTGCTCTCTTCCCCCCTTCCATATATAACAAGGGCCGTAGGAAACTTGCTTGCAGCTCACTGCAATCCGCGCAACACAGATTCTCTCGCAACCGCCGAAACCCCCTGACAGTTTCCGGGCAACTAGCATTCGGTTTGCAGCGTGTTGTATCGGGATTTAGTGTGTATTATGTGAAAGTTGTTTTATATTGAATTCAGTGGTATGCTGTTGGATACACCGTTCACGCGAAAAGCATTCGCCGAGAAACTTGAAATCAAGACGTTCGGCCGACCCGTTCCTGAACTTAATTTTATGAAAAGTTACAGAAATTAAAAACGGTGAATACGAACGATATTTCAATAAGAAGATATACAATGAAACATCGTGGATTTGTGGGTGTTCGGTGATAAATGCACTGCTTTGTTTTCCATGCGTATTGTTCCATGGAGAACTCTTTTGGAGTACGAAAGGTATTAAATGTGTAGAACACTTAAAGTAATTTATTAACATACACTCTGAAAACAAAACTTATATCGCAAATGTACTTAATATGGCCGATATTGTTAACACATCAACTCAGTTTGATACCGCTTATTGTTTGTCAATACAAAAACATAACGAGCCAGTAGAAAAAATCATTACATTTTATCTAAGATTATTGACTGTACGATTTTGCGGTGCTTTTGAACTGGCACTTATACGTCATGATGAGCCGGAGACATCAAATAACCCGGGGATGTTTAGGGGTCTGATTGAGTTAATCGGTGGCGTAGACTCTGCTATCTAGAATCATCTGGAAAGTAGTAACGTACTTAAAGGCACTTCAAAAAATATTCAAAATAAATTGCTGGATTGTTTGTTGGAGGTCTGTCGGGAAGCAAGTAAAAATTAAATTGATTCGGCGAAATATGCCGCTCTCATTGCAGGTGATACAACCGACATTTCAAATCGAACTCAAACTGTTTTAGTTTTAAGATATGAATATTGTGCAAAAGTTTATGAAAGATTTTGGTGTTATATGAATCCAGAAGGGGAAGATGTAAAAGCTATTACAAAATGCTTCCCTAAAGATATATGTACTTTAATCGGTGAAAGTAAGGAGAAACTTATAGAACAAAGTTTTGATGGGCCCCCTTCACACACTGCTACGCACATCAGTTGAATCTGATAATTAGTCAGTGTACCTCACAAATTAAACCTGCCAGAGAGTTTTCCTCTAGCATCGAGGGCATACCAGTTTTTTATAAATCCACCCAAACGACTGGCTGTATCATAAAAAAAGTGGCACGTAGGATTCCAAGGGCATCTCAAACAAGGTGGAATTTTAATATGGTCTATGATAATAGGGATGCGTCAATTGAGTGTTTTAAAACACTAGAGAGTGACCAGGGCAAATAAACTGTATGTAGGCCTGTGGGTTCAGTCATTTTCTTAAGGATAATGAACTCCATTTCTGGCTCTCATATGTTTGCACAATAACGCCTCATGTTCACACTTTATTCCAAGTACAGTCTCGTCAAGAGGATTTTTAAGTATTAAAAATGGGGTGGAATTTTTTGTACAAGCTGTACAAAGTGTGTGAGATAGCATTGAAACTATTTACAGTTGACGATATGACTGAAAGTGCACCTAAACGACGAAGGCGTGAAGATTTAAGTATGGCTGCAAAAGACGTTTGTGATGTAATAATCGCTCACGTAAAAGACAGTTCGAAAACTCGGAGCATTATGATGCAGCTAAATTGATAGATTGAGGACACTTTGCAGCTTATTCATCTAGATCTCTTGATAAACTATTAGATATTTCTGTGACAACTTAGTCTGTTTTAAACAACAAAAAAAGACAGAAAATAGAACTATTTATACAGGATTTTCGGCAAATGCACGACACCTTACGGTTGTTGATAATCGTTATGAATAACAGCATTAAGGACACATTCCAGGAAGTTACTAAACTACTTCGTATAATACTTACCACACCAATGACAACTGCTGAAGCAGAAAGTTGTTTTTCAGCTTTAAAAAGGGTAAATACATTTTTGAGGAACATTATGTGTCAGGATCGCCTAAATGCATTGGCAATGCCATCAATAGACAAAGAAATGATAAAAAATATTTCCAGCTTCAACAACAGAGTGATTGAAAAGTTTGTAATTACGGAAATTCGCAGTATGTATTTTATTTTCAAGCAGTAAAACTTATTTTAAAACTAAATGAAATGATTTTTTACAGTGTAGCTCTGAACATTTTCGGTTCTGGTATCCTTACCTTAAAAACATTGGGCACAGTTAACATAAATTCATTATTAAATAACTAATCTGAAATCTACCTACTCCTTGGTTACTTTACTGAATTTTTAAATTATATATTTTTTTCCGGGTCAACAAAATGCCATACTGTGAACATTTTGTACGAATTCCAAGAAAAAAAAGCAAATATTATTGGTTTTGGTATATAAATTATACAACTGCAATAGAAATATTATACAAACATGAAGTGCTATGAGAACGAAACATCACCCGACACTGTAACGTACCACATTAGCATAATTTTTTCTGAAACAAGACTATGAATATGAGGTAAGCTGTAAGTAAATATTACTTTTGGGTGTTTTACTGCTGAACACAATTTCCAATCGCTATACGCTAAATAAAACCTTACAGACCAAAAATTTTACAGTCAATTATAACATTTTATATTAAATCTTTGCATACATAAAAAAATCTTAATTTTAAACATAGTTTTTAATAATTTTATGCTTGGAAATTGGTTTATTATTATTATTTATTCCTTGAACTCTTTTTCATTGACTTTGTTGTGCATTTCACGACTTCCAGAGTGGTATTCATAACAGGCATAAAAATGGCGTGGCTTGGCTTCAGGAAGTGTATTTAGGAGTGAATTTGTGTGTAAATATTCATTTACTCCTGTATTCGTGTTTAATAATTCGGGGCAGTATTAAATTCTGTACCATATAAGAAGGCCACTTTTTGACAGCTCGGCGAAAGTAGCGCCACTGTTTACATCTGACTATGTATCCTTCCGCCATCAACTGGTCCGTCACGTCGGGGCTGTATTTTTTATCAACACCCTGTCAGCTAATCCACTTCTCATTGTACTGTAATGCTAAACAAATTTTAAGATATTTTAAGACTGACATCTGTCTAAAAATATAAGTAGGTTATAAAAGTAAAAATATAAAATGTTAGATATTTGATAACTCTTTTTTAATTTGTCCGAGATAGTGAATTTGGGTTAAAATTTGCGAGACGGTCTGTTGTATCTATTATTACACTTTGGACGTTATAGCTAATATATTCGAGTTGGAAATATGTGACGTGGAATAACGTTAGAATTGCTTAAAAACTATTCACGCGTGTCTATAGAATCAAGGAGATGGGTTTCTAGAGAATAATATGCGTATAATTTACGTAGACGAACGATTACCGGCCGAATATAAATGACTTGTACTCCAAATCGTTGTATATGAAATATGGGTTACTTTAACAATTATGTAGAGCTCGTGGAAAAATATAACTATTGGCATATGTTTGTAAATTTGTTATATATCGTGCAGGAGAGAGGTTCATTTCTGGCTGGTAATAGCTCGCAGAATATGCGATAGATAGCGCGCAGCACGTCACGACGAAGTTTTGAGTAACCCTCTTTACGTTCAACAGATGGCGTCTTTGTTAAGTTGATAATTCTTATGCTACGGGCTGTAAATATATTTAAAATTCTTGTCGTTTCGTCAAATTATTCCCAAAAAATAATTCAACAATATTATGCAATATTTCTGTATGCTTTTGGAAGTAATATCATGGACGTGTTGAAAGCAAGGTTTGAGAGGGATGATATGATGTGAAAAAGCTTTCTGAAGTTAGCACTTCAGAAAACTTTTCCACGTCGTATCGTTCTATTGTACATTTCATTTTGATCACCTAAACATAACTACGTTATCACGAAGTTTAGTTTTTAACACTAACAACAATTTTTTTGTGACCTCGTAAAATAAAATGTATTAATAAATCTACGAACTCTTTCTTATACGCGTATTTTCTGCTTTTCTGATGTGAATCGGCAGTGCACTCAGAATAGCCAACGTAATTTTAACTTTTGTTCGTTCATGCATCAGCTGATACAGGATTTTGTAAATGGCGCTTTGTTTGTTTCGTATAAGTCAAGTTGCCACTCACTGTGAGAAAGTGGCCTTGTTATACGGTATAGACCATAATATTAATCTTATGTTGGAATTATTTTGTTTAATTCTATCGCAACCAATGCTACTATTGTACCCGTTTTGCCCCACGAAAATTGGAAACTACTTTTCTCTTCTTTGATAATATGTATAAGTGACTATTTATTTATAATTTTTTACATAAGCCAGCGCCACGTCATTTTGCAAAGCGCAAATGTATAGAAAAGGTTAAGGCAAACCACACGATGGAAACATCCCAACTAAGTTCAGAATTTATTGAAATGAATTATGTTGGTTAAAATACAAAAATGACTGGTAATGTAAAACTAAACTACTCTGAAAAACTTTGCAACTAAAATAAAGACATTTTTAGCTTCTACAGCTGGAAAAGGCAGCAGGTATGCTGCACTTTGCTTGCAAAAAAAACAAAATTCCCAACTATTTTTGAACAAAATTTGTTCGCTATATGTACTTGAAGTGCAAGTAAATGTCTGAGTGTTTTGTGTAAACAAGTTATGAATAGTTGTAAGTATCACAAGTGAGTTGAACTGTACGTAAACTGAATTTTAAAGGAGCAGCGAATTCGATTTTGTATTGGTCAAGTTTACGTTTTATTATTGCGATTGCGACAAAAAAAACTGGCCCATTGGATAACTTTGAGTGTCCACTATGTACTAGTACTTCATTTAGTCTATGCTGTAGAGCTTATTTGTGCTGGAGATGGTTGGTAAGTGTGTACTGTGACGTCATGTCTAGACAGTACGTCTCCTAACTGCTGCTGGAATGACGGCAGGTGGGGGTGCTGAGTGTGTGTGTCGAGAAGAAGCTAGGTTGTCCACGTTTAGACAGTATTTTACGTCAATATGATTACGAATAAGTTTATGATTTAAGATGTTTTTAGATCAAATTAATAATAGTTTGCAGTTATCATACCGTAAAAATACAACTTTAAAAATCAAATATTTTTCTAAAATACATTTTAAGTATATTAGTTACTTTTTAAAAATATAAAATTTAATTGAAGACAGACTGTTTCAATTTTCATGATGAAGACTTATGTTCCATTGAAGTTTGAAATTTAGTATTAGAAACAATACAACTGTTTTTGTTGCCAACATAAACTCACAAAAATTATTTGATGTAATGGTGTGGAAAAATTATTTAATTGCAATAATATAAGCAATTTATTTAATGTTTATCCCTTCGTGCTAAAAAACTTTCACAGTTCTTTCCAAATGAACACGAAATTATTTTACGCAAAATATGCCTAAATATCACTTTTTTTTAACGCTTACAACTAAAATTCTTACGGAGCAGAAATCCACGGACCCCCTTTCCAAGTTTCGGGAAAATTAATTAATGTAGCACTGAGCCAGATGGAGGTACCGGCCGCCACTGAAGTCAACCATACTAAATAATCATTACATACATTGGCATTGTTCGTTATTTTCTTCTCTTTCAGAGTGAAGAAAATGAAAATCTGAATTAACTGGATTTTCCTTCTATAGTTACAGCATCCACTTCTACTAGTTCAAGAGATTCTAGTTGTAGCAAAGCATATTGTCTGCCTCGTCGGATGTAGGTGACCTTGAACTTTGACTTTACCCTGTGACCTTTAACCTTGGAAACCCAATAAATCCCAAAAAATTCAAACATTAACTTTAAAAATTATTAAAAAATTTATTAAAACATTATTAAAAATTATTTTAAAAATTATATACGTTTTTTTAAAACTTCATAAAATTAAAATTTTGAATGTTTGTGCTCAGAAGAGATGGGTAACCAGAGCCGACAGCCACCATGTTGTGACATCATCCGACCACCATATTGGATCCAAGCGACCATGACCTTGACCCAGTGGCCATGACCTTCAAAGATATTAAACGGTATTATAGTAAAATTATCTCAAATTTTCAAAAATATATAAAAAGATTTTAAATTAATTATAAAAGATTTATAAAAATATAACAATTTATTAAGATTTTATTTAAAAATGTACAAAAAATAAAATTAGAATGTTTGGGCTTAGAGGGGACGGGGGACTGCAGCCGACCTATCACCATGTCATGTCCTCCCCAACCACAATATTGGATACAGGTGACCTTGAACTGAACCTTTGACCTTAACCCTGTACCCTTGACCTTAAACACAAAGAACGAAAAATTTCCCAATAAAACTAAAAAAATATTACAACCCCATAGAATTTATTAAATTAATTAATTATTAAAAAATTATTTCTAAAAAAGGTATTTAAAAAAACTTACATTTTCAGAGGTTCCCCACAGCACCACGTCTAGCAGACGACTGACCCTCCTCCAATTAATCACATTGTCTTAACATTCCCCTCCCCCCGGCTGAGCGAAGAACTTGTCTGGAAGAACTTGTCTGGAAGAAACTGTTGAAGATGTAACTGCAAGGTAATGTGATCAAGGAACTCGATACAATTTCTGGTTGAATAGATGTATAGAAATGCTTAAATCTCACTGATGAAATATGTTAATAAGTATATGTATATATATAATATATATACAAAACAGTAACTAGACCAAGTAGATACACACGTTGCTACCGTAGAAAAAACTTATGTTTTTTCATGAATATGACGCAAGATAATAATTGTACGAAGTCTACTGTAGAGCTTACCTCTATGGCTGTACCTTCTCCCACCGCTGGAAATTTGCATGGAAAACAGTGTTGCCACTGTGGAAATATCTTGAGTAAAAACTGCTATGCTTGGTGACATGAGAGATCCACCTGTACATAGAGTCCTTTTCGCGCGATGAAGCACTACAACAATGGCCACACACAATTTATGCAAGGTGATACATTGAAAAACCACATCAAGAACTGCAACGATTCCTCTTTTGAGAGCCAGCAAGTTATGTCAATTCCCCCTGCTGCGTCGATGGGAACTGATTCGTCAGGCGATAATGACGAGACAGTTAATGCTAAAGACGGAATGTGTGCAATATAGTCGGTTTGTGTGGAATGTACACTTGCAAGACTTTTGCGTGAAGTCGACGAATTTAAAAATAAACGCTCGCCAGCTCTAAATACCGATGATGACCATGCGAATTCTATAAAGGAAAGTAAACTTAATATTGAGGATGAAACAGGAGATGAAGACGATCATGAAGACAGCATTGATGATGACTATGGCGACAGTGATGAAGTATCTGATGAGAAGAATGATGATTCTCTCGAAGATCCCACGCCTTTCACCAACGAGTTTCCTTCGACAAGTGGTGTGAAGAAGGCAGAATGCATAAAGAACGCTCGTTACATATTTCTCGAAGACCCAAATGAACTTGTTGATTGACTCAGATATTTGATTGACCTGCAAAAATGGGGGATCTCACACACATTGTTGAGACATTTTCAATCATCGATGAACTGAGGGATCGGGTTGTATCAGATAGGATTGTTGGCTACTATCCATGATCTGCAAACATCTGAGAAATGTAACTATTGAATGTACAAAATAATTAGAAGATATAATGTATATAATAAGTAAATATTTTAAATTTATTTATAATGGTAATGTGTGTTTAATTTCTTAAACAGTCCCTTCTGCTTCTCTGAAAGACTTGTTAATTCAGTAATGTAAACAGTCGATTGCGAGAGTCTGTTTCAGACAATATTTATGTGAGTATGTGCAAAAATTTGGGGAAGATTTTGTGCGAAGAGGTTAGCTATGAGACAATTATTAGAGACTTTTTTTTTCGAGATTGTCCATCATCGTTTATCTAGGGGGTGGTATGGCATATTGGTCTTGTCGGCTGGTCCAGCCAGTTTTGCAGGAACTGGTTTCGTCAGGAGCAAGTCTTGTGCATAGTCAGTATCGCCAGGAACCTGTCCTGGGTGGAGTCAGTCGTTGGCTGATACGGTTAGTCGATATGCCTCCATGTTGTGAACAGCTAGTAATGGTCAACTGTATGGACTGTGAATTTTTTTCTCTATTTTTCGGGCTCTATGTCATTGGGGTCAAGGTCGACAAAAACCAACATGGTGCCTATATCGACAGATCCTCTGGCGGCGAAATCGGTCATTTATACACTATCATCACCTAGGTGCTGAAAAGGTAAACAAATAACAAACGAAAAAACGAATATTGTGTGTGTAGTGCATTCGACAGAATGAGCAATGGTAATGGGGTGGTGGAGGGGAATGTTAATACAATAAGAAACATTGGTGGTGGCTCGAACAAGCGTGAGTAATCAAGGGTGAAGAAACACAAGTAATCCAGCAATGAGAAACATTGGTGGAGGGCGTAGAGGGTAACCGACTAATTAACCAATGTAAAACTTTGGCGAGGGTCAGTCTTCTGCTGGACGTGGTGTTGAGCAAACCCCTGGAAATGTTGGTTTTTAAGTACACTTTTATAATTTTTTTAAATACATCAAATATATATATTTTTAAATTTTTTATAATTTCTAATTTTTCTTGGAATTTTTAAAATAATGTGATTTTTTCTGGTTCAAGGTCATCCAAGGTTACTGGGGTCAAGGTGAAGGTATTCGTCATAATCACTGAGTTGTAGAGGGTGGTGAGGAGTGGGGTGGTGCAGTGAGGGTTGGTGGTGAGTAGGTTTTTGTTGGGTGTGTGGGTGAGGTTGATCTGTGGTGGAGGAGGTGACAATTTTGTAATGGTTTAGAAAGGGGGCGGCGGAAGGTGCAGGATGTTGGTCTCTGGAGAGGATCATGTCCACTGCACCTCGCTCGGAGCCTCGAATCCTCATTTACTGATCTGAGGATTAAGTGGCTCATTCCGCTAAGGGCATCGAATCCTCTTTCTCCTCTAAGGACTTTTCAGCTCTCGCATCTCGAAGCTTCGAATCTACTTTGCTTAATTTTCCATATTTTGGTAGTTTTTTTGTGAAAAAAAAAATATATTTTGGGGGAAATAATTAATTTCGGAAGAGATTTGGTGGTGAAATATAATTTTCGAAGGCCTTGCGGGTTATTTAGAGTGCAAAACGGATTATTTTGATACCTCCGCCGCGAGCCTTGGCTGCGATGTCGACCAAAATGGCGGACGGCTCCTAGCTCCTTCGCCTCGACGTCTGTGACGAAACGAAGATAGCTATACTACTCTAACTGATTCTTATAATCACCCTGAACGCAATGACGCCATCACTAATCGAAGAGAAACTTATATAGTGTACGGCGCTTCGTCACACTAGTTAGCATTATTAACGCTTTACCGTTACTCTTCGATCTAACAGTGTGATGAGAGGTGTGCAAACTCACCACCCAGGATATCTCGTTGTTAAGAGCCGTCCGAGTTCTCCATTCATAACCTAGCAACGAGCATAGTTTGTACATCTCAAGACCCAGTACACTTAGCACGAGAAATATCGTGATGGACCTCTAAACAATAGTATAAGTACATTCCCACCAGTTTTCCTTGATATAAATATATTTATTTGAACTACTTACATTATTCGTGGAGTGGAGAGTGGAGAGGTTAGGGCTCTTAACACCGAGGTATTGAGAACCGATGAGGGAAACGAGGCGAATGTGGAGCAGCGCCAGAACACAAGGCGGGGAATGGGAGGGTCTTCGATAAAACCCACCGACCAGTGGCACTGTCCAGCACGATTACCCCGAGCGAATATCCAGGAGCGACTCCCCCGTGGATCGATCCCGTGGGAGGCGAGCACTCTGTAGTGTTGGCTGGGCCAGCTGTCACCTCATTGGTGACGGCGTCTGCGATGCCGAGAGACCATGCTCATGTGGCAAGGAGTCTGCCTGATGATACACAAGTGTGTCCGACCACATTACAAAAGCGGTGATGACGTCTTCCTTTAGCCACATTAACCACAATTGTATTATATAGAACAATTTTTATTTCCAATTGTGCTTAATTTTGAATTGTAATCAAGTGAACAGCGTTATTCCTACTTAACTTTTTGCGATGCTGTGATCTTGTATTGTTTTGTGGTTGTGGGAACTAACCTATGCTGCACCACAAATAGGGTGGTGCAACATAGACATATTCAACTAAGGAGTTACTTTGCAGCTTGTAAAAGTGATCTAATGAGCTGCATGTGTGATGAGCGCACGGAGCTTGCAGCCAGCCAGCTCCTGGCTAATTACTTGCCTTAGTCCAGTGTTGCTCAGCAGAGAGCGGCTTCCTGTGTGCGGCCACTGGCTGTGAAGTTCACTGCAGTCTCCTACACGCTTCTCGAGCAAGTCATTACCCGGCTGATGGAGATACGCAGCTCGGTGGTTGACCTTACACAGTCTGCGCACACTCCCACTACCAATGTCGCTTTAGGGGAAATGCACCTATGTACTTGTTCATTACCCATCACACAATCACTTATATCTTGTTTGCAGTGGACTGAATATATAGTTTTGGAGGCCTGTGTCATCCCAAAACACGTTAAGTTAGCGGGATTCCATCCAGGCAACACAAGGCAACATGTCGCATTTAAGAGGCTACACACTCAAGTTGTACGTCGAATGCGGCTTCCAGCGCGGACACACGTTGCCTGTGGCAGGGCAACACATGTCGCTCCATGTTGTGCTCAACACAGCCGACTATTGTTGAATGCCACATAATCATGCCCACCAGTTCTACACAAATACGACAGTCGTCAAGACCATACAATTAGCTGCTACTGCGGCATTTTCGGTGTTCTACGCCCGGAAAAAAGCAAAAGGAAGCACGGGAAGCCATGCCACCAAAAAATCGGACTTTTGGTAATATTACGCTTTTTGGCTGCTGGGGACAGTTATGTCTGTTACGTACCTTTTCAGAATTTCTTAATCTGCCATTTAAGAAATTGTGCCTGAGCATTGCCAAGAAATTATTGAGGCTCTGCGACATTTTGTGAAGGTATGAAATAATGCTATAGGCCTACGAGATCATTAACTTTAATAATTTTATTGATAAATCCTTTAAGAAGATTTACTTTTATTGAGGTCCTTTTTTTTATTTTCATGTTAATTTATCACAGGATGTTGAAGTACGACACCTGAAAACTTAACCACTTGGAAAAATACCATTAGTAGTGTGTTTTAGTCGATTCCGGAACAGGGTTCAGGATCCGGAGCTGGACCCGACCCTCTGCCATCTTGTTTCCAGCCATTTTCTTACTTCTGACAGCCATATTGTTCCAATCTGCCATCTTGTTTACAACAGCCATTGTGGATTTCATTTTCCTTAGTCATATTTGATCCACTCCATGCTCTATCATTCCATCTTAATGTCCGCCATCTCTGATTTCATATTTTGTTAGAAACCTTTGTGCCATACCATACCCTATCATTCCCCCTTAATATCTGCCATCTTGGATTTAATTTTTCCTTGTCACCTTCCTTTCATTCTTTATCATTCTACATTGATGTCTGCCATATTGTTTCTCATCTTGTATTCCATGATCTTAAACTTTAGTCGCCATCTTGTTTTGCCTGATTACTTACCTTCGTTCGATCCCCACCATTTTCTTTCAATCTGTCATCTTGTTTCCCAATTACTTATGCTCTGTCATTCCATATCAGCCATGTGCGATTTCATTTATCTAAGACACCAGGCTATCTGTCGACAACATCTTTCTTTCATTCTTTGTCATTCTATGTCTGCCACCTTGGATTTCATTTTTCTTAGTCAACTTTCTTTCATTCTCTATCATTCCTACTTGATCTAGTAACCAGGCAATCATCTTGTTTTCCATCATGTCATCTACTGAATACCTACATTTGGTCCTCATCTTGGATTCTCTCTTTCATTCCTTCTCGATTTAGTCACCTGCTGATTAGTCTGTCCCTTCGAACCACCATCTTGTATCGTCTGCTGACGACTGTGTTTATTTTAGGCCACCATCTAAGATTTCATTTTTCTTAGTCACCAGGCAACCTCACTGTAGGTCACCATTTTTGTATGACTTAACCACTTGTGTAATACTTATATTTTTTCATATGTACATAGGTTTTCACATCATACATTAATTCTAATTTTTTTCATTAATGTAGGTCTTTTCAGCTTGTACATAGTAATTAACCACTTATATCGTATTTAACACCTGTACAAAAAATTTCAAATTTTTTCCTATACCGGCTTTTTTAGTCGTATCGGCATACACTATCCTTAAAGCATACTCTCATAAATTGGACAAAAAATAGTTAAAAAAAAAAGTAAAGCTAACTGTATGTAACCTAAAAGGGATAAAGAAAATCAAACATACCCCAAACTAGAAAAATCACAATTAACTTATCACTAAAATAAAAAAACCTACACTAAGCAAACCTATACCTGCATGCCTCATAACACACGGACCAGCCATACCATCCACCGAAACATAAGAAAAACTCAGTCATACAAACTAACCACTTCATTTCCTATAACCCAAGAAAAAATCTGCTGTATTAATAAAACACAACATCTACCCAAGCAATTGTACATTTCAGGTCAGCCCATAACTCACAACATTCCTACCATCTGTCAAACTTGCATAACCTAACCTAACAAAGCCCAGAAAAATCTAACTTCACCTAACATAACCTAACCTACCATAGTAGAGATAAAAATTATTCAACAATTTCTCACATGCCTCCTATCATTATTTCAGCCACTTTGAAAATATTAAATGTCCCGACCTTGGAAGCATAGGTAACTCATCCTACAGCCAATCAGCACTTTGGGTAACATTCACCTCACGCATGCAAAGGAACAGTCGAAGAAAGCAGAATTATAATTAAAAACCAATATAGCCCAAGAGAAATTCAGACACCATAACATCCACCCAAGCATCCATAAATTCTAGGCCAGCCCATATCACATTCATTCATATCATATGCAAAATCTAGCACAACCGACTGATACTATACCACCTAACACACCAGCCATACCATCTGCCGTAACTCAAGTGTACCAAGCAACCGTACAGGTCAGACCAGTTCATACCTACTGCCCATACCTTCTGCTCTACCGAATAACACCAGACAAATATACTAGTCACCATACCACCATACCAACCATACCATACATCATCATGCAAGTGAAACCAGGCCACCCAATGTACCATCTCCTATAACCCAAAATATACTCGGTCATAATTATCAGCCATACCACCCAACACACACCAACAATACCATCCATCATAACCTAAGTGTAACAAGCAATTATACAGTTGAGTACAGTTCATAACCTAACACCCATGCCATTTTCTCTACAGACTGACACTATGTATACTCTTCACCAATACCAGCCACTATAACTTAAGCATACCTCAACCATTCAGTCCACATACATGCCTCACCAAAAAAATATACCTATTACCCATACCATCTGCTCTGCCAACAGACACCAGAAAAATATATTTTGCAACATACTACCCAACATCCCATACAGTCCACACCTACTAAAATATACAAAAAATCATAACTCTATCAAGTCTGTCATAGCATCATCACCAGCACACAACTACCAAATATTCAAGGTGCAATAACAACTAAACATAACAACCAACAAACCAAACAAATAAACCAACTGATTATACCAACCATCCAAACCAATTACCATGCTGACCACCATACCTCCAGCACATCAAACAAAAACACCAATAACCCTACCGACCAGCAGTACTCCATCAAACCATACTCCAGCATACATCTGTCACACTGCACACATACAACATTATGAGCAATATAGCATACCATTACAACATCTCATTTGATACTGCTCATACCAACCGACAAACAATACCAACCATATACCCAGAGACTATGACAAACATATCAACACCAACAAATCAGTCGATTATAAAAGCCATCCATACCATTAACTACACTGTCCAAAGCAGAGTAGGTACCATCCCTCCAGCATACCAAACAACAATATCAACCTCTATATCAACCAAAATACCTGTCAATTATACCAGGCATCCATACACGCAAACATGTGGCGACAGCCGAGAAGAATTCTGGAAAAATTATGTTTATAAAGGGGCAATGAGGTAGCTGCCACCACAGTATTTTTAGGAGGTATTACCGAAACCCAACGGCACTTACAATTTCCATTAACTGGGCTGGGTTCTACATCCCACTGCCAGTCGTCCACTCACTACATGCTACATAATTTGGATTAACAGTTACACACATTGACAGGCCGATGTAGTCTATTTGCGATTTCTTCACACTTTTTGAATAAAACCGTGTATAATGTATTTCGCTGTTCCCTGAATATGCCATGTTTCATAAGCATTTTACACTTTTGTTCGTAAAAATACCTCATTTGTGATTAAATTGATGTTTTATTTTATCAATAAATTATAATATTTCAAGTACAATTAATATGTATAAAAACAGTGAGAAAATAGATGCGTTGGTAACATTTCAGTAAAAAATACTACTTATGAAAATTATTTTTACACTGAGTGCACACGAATGTGGCATGTTGTCCCTTAGGTGTAATTTTAAAGACCTAGTCATGCTTTGTTTGCACAAGTCGGAGGAATATTCTGGAAGTATAACTTTAGCAAGGCTTCAGAAAAATGGGAAGTAACCGTGAATAAATTATATATGACAAATGAAAAATATCTATTTTAAATATGACCAAGTAGAGGGCTGGCTGCAGCCATCCTGTATAGTCTAACATGCTCCCTTGACCATACCCTAGGCTGAAGTGTCGACCTCTCTCTCCCAATGTTTCCTGGACGAGCTCCAAACACTGACTTTTCACTTGCGAGGTGTAGCGACTCCTGATATCAACTGGGACCACGCCCAAGGTACTACCCTCACCACCTCTGCAAGCTCACAAATGCGCCCTCCTCTATCAAAAGTTACCTTGACACTTCGCCGCCATATTCATCGGAACTCAAAATTATTCGTGTCGCAGCCTCGTGAAAGAATAATCAAATACTGGCTACCAATGCAAGCCAGATATATATCTGTTATTACAATTTCAAAAATATCATACATCACTATATATTAAATAACAACATGGAAACAGACAGCTGTGTGAACCATTATTACTTGAAACTTGAATTGTTCATGATTATTTCAGTTTCTGCAGTCATAATTATTTTTTGGTATAAAATTAATTATGTTGGCAGCAAGTTACTTCAATAAAACAATTAACATTAGTTATATTCAAGAAACTACTTAAAAGGTTTTCAATCTATATAATTTCCTACACGAGACAATTCTCAATAAATATAATGTAGTTTATGTCATCCTGAACTAGAATAGTACTTTATAGAAAGGGGAGAGGGGCCTTCTTCTAACACTACCAACTGCAGCGATCACCATACCAGATAACCATACCAACCATATCAACATAAAGCTAAGCGTATACACTAATACCGAAAAAACAATAGCAACCAAACCAAATGTACCATCTGCTCTAACCCAAGCATAACTAAGTCATGCTATTAACGATACAGATCATAAAAAACAGACCTCAGGCAGAGTGATCAACCATAATAGTTAAGTATATTGACTACCGTATCAACTACTATTTCACCTAACCTCACCAGTTATACATATAAACAAGCCAACTTACCAAATATTACAATAATAAATTCCAACCAAGCTATCATAACATCCCTACCATCAATCCAACCATCTACAACACCCATACAGACTTAGTTCTCAGGTACCATACTTACTTATCACACCATCCAATCATACTAACCAACCATACAAACCAAGCACTCTGGCCCTCTCGCACTAACTAAACATCCCATAAAACCATTCCGCTCATAAAAACTTATAATGCCAATAAACCATTCTGCCAGCATCATCGAAGCTAAACTCGAAACAAGTTGAACATGTGATCAGGTCATTCTATATCAATATAACTTATATACCTACCATACAATGAAACTAGCTGTATATCAACCATTCAGTCAATCAGGAAGTACTAAAAACATTATAAATAATCCTACCATCGAACCAACCATACTTCCATTTAAAACTAATGGAACACTCTAACAAATCATAACAGCTATACAAGCAAAACCAAATGAACAACCAAGTCATACCATTAGGCCATGCAATCAAAATGTACCAGTCATAAAAGCCACCCATTCATAGAGACACATAATACCAACAATCCTGGTTAATTGTACTGGCAGACCATATGAGGAGACCTTTCCAAGAGACAGTCCATACAGTGGTGTTTGATGGCAAAGTCTGTGCAAATGGATAATGTGACGTTATGGTCTATGGGTATTAATGATTGGAATGGTTGGCTGGAGTATTTGATTTGCTGATCTGAAGGTATGTCTTGCTCATACAGTATAGCCTAAAACGTATGATATCATTCTTTGGTTGACTGGTATTGGTGATACGCCTTGCTTGTTTGGTTTTTCTATCAGTATGGCAGTACTGTAGTGAGGTTTTAGAATGTGTGACTGGGATATTTAGTAGTTCAGACTGCTGGTAGGGGAAGTTCTTTGTTTGATGCAATAACTTCCTGATATTGTCTATAGGCGTGGCATTCTGTATGGCTGAGTTATGGTTGTTCATATAACAACTAGCATGATATGGTGGTCTGTTAAACAGTAGTGGCAGGAGACATGATGGCAGGTATGGTGGTTAGTACAGATGGTTGAAATGCATGGCTTGAATATTAGGTTAGTCAGTCTGATAATATGAATTATTCTAAACATCATCAGTTATACAATTTTGATTTCTTTACGTTGTCGAATCTTTGCATTTTGAGGAAATGTTCCTTACCAATAGCCAGTAGTTTGCCTTGGTTTGCCATCATTCCATTTAGACTGTGGCATTCCAAACGTATTTGCTACAGCCACTGTAGTAGAAAAAAAAGGATTTTCTTCATTTTCTGATAGCATCTTAATTTTAAACTAGAAATATAATGCACTCCTTTGTAGAGGTTTGTTAGTTATTGAAGTAGCCAATATGCATTGCAGTACAATTATTGCTACATGGATATAACATACGTTCTTTAAGCCATAGATAAACTTGTTGGCAACCAAAGCACAAGTGTTGTAACCTGTTGTGCACTTCAGACTATCGAACCAAAACTTTCTGGGCGTTGCTTGCTAGACAAGCATCCAACAGCTGTGTAGCTAGCAATACATTCTGCTTATCTCAGTTTCTCTTCACTGGTTCCAATGTTGAAAAGTCTTAATATATGCATTTTTCAGTTTGAGGAATGCTATTTGAAAGATGAAAATCATGTGGAGACACAAAACCACTGACAATAATTGTACTCGGCTTGCAACAGCATTTGCAGTTAGAGAAGTACAGATTATTTGTTCAGACACTGGTAAGTAACGTGTGAAAATCTTGGAAAACCAACAAATAACACTAATTAAAAAAAAGTCTTAACACAGAGAATTTGGTTTAAAGCCTCAAAACGCAGTCTCAAAAGATTAAACTGTGTGCAGGCTAGCTGGTGAAGTGTCTGAATGTTTTTACAATGAGACTGCCAAGCAGTGGCGGATTTACCAGCAGGCTGAGTAGGCTGGAGCCTAGAGCAGCAGATTTTAGGGGCAACAAATTTGGGGCCAAATTTTTTTTTATGTCTTACCGAAATTAAAAAGATTCATATTTATATACCTAAATGTTATTAGGTCCACACAAACAATTCAACATGTAATAAGTTTCACCACTTAGATAAATGTTTCTACAATTTGCGTAGTCACGTTTGGTAGTGGCGCGGGAACGAGTGACATGTCTAAGTGTGGCTAAGTGTGTCTGGCCGAATTGACTGCACGAGCGCAGGAGCCGAAGTGGGGTCGTACTGTTGTAGGCACACGCTGCGTGCTGGCATTGAGTTCCACAGAGATAGATATAGAGCGGCGGCCGGCGATACAAAGGGGGAAGTCCCGTCCCGTATTTACTTTCTCTGGTTGTGTGCTGTAATGTTTCAAAGTGTTTGGTATGAATAATTTCATAGCATAATATCACCGGTGCATAGAAACTTATAGTAGGTAAGTAATCATAATATATTACAATGAATCATCCGTAACGAATCAGTAAGACGTAATTTAACTTGATAAATAGCCGTTTCGGAAGCTATGCAAAGAAATTTAAATTTTTTTGTTATATCATACTTAAATATATTTCTTATACTTACGTTAGGTAATTATTCAATTTATGAAGTCTGAACAAAGGATGTACGAGAAATAAAACTCCCAATGTAATCTTTTTTAATTGAGTTCTTGGGATCCAAGAAATTGTTAGAATGAGTGATGGGAGAAAGCGACTTAGTGGAGCTGAGTATACAAAGAAGGCCAAAATGAAAAAAGAACATGAACAGATTATACGTAAAACAATAAAAATTGACAGTTTTTTTAAAAGTGGAAGTGGAAGTAGTGTTGAATGACCAGGAACTTCAACAACAGGCACTGACACAATACAATCTGGAAAAGATGAAACGGATTTGAACTCTGCGGCCCAACAACAACAACAGTCGTCATCTGTTGAACCATCTACTTTTGAAAAAACGGATATTTATGTTTTTGACGTAGAGGCGGTAGAGGAATAATCAATAAGTACGGTATAACAATTGAAGATGCGTATCAGAATCAGACGTTAAGTAATGACCAAGTGCAAACAACAGTAAATCTAAACAAAGATCCAGCTTTATGTGAAATCAACGATACCTTAAGGGAGATTATCGCAAGGTACGGCTTCGATCAAAACAAGTCTTGTGACTTCTCTAAAAGTGAAAAAATATATGCTGATCAGCGTCGTTTCTTGCCAGTGAGTATCTTCCAAAGAAAAATGAAAAATAATGAAGTGAATGACAGAAATTGGCTGGTTTATTCTGAAAGTAAAAGATCTGTATAGTGCGGGCCTTGTTTGGCATTCGGTCCATTGGAGAATAAGACTCAGTTTGAGAACGAAGGATTTAATGACTGGAAATATGCAAAACACTGAGTAGCTCAGCATGAAAACTCTGCGCATCATAAATCTAGTATCCTTAGTTTGAAAGTTAGAAGTGAGATTGATGGCCGACTCGATAATTTACTGCATGTCCAGATTGATGAAGAAATTACTTATTGGAGAAACGTTCTGAAGAGGGTTGTTGCCGTAGTGAAGCGACTGTGTTCAAGAGGCCTCGCTTTCAGAGGAAAAAATGAAAAGTTCGGTGATCCACATAACGGAAATTAATGTATGATTTTGGAACTGTTAGCTGAATTCAATCCTTTTTTAGCCAGTCATATTGAACGATTTGGGAATCGAGGACCTGGAAGCACCAGTTACTTATCAAAGATCATTTGCAATGAGTTTATTCTCTTGATGAGTTATAAAGTCTTAAATCACATTGGAGACGAGATAAGAAGGGCGAAATATGTTTCCTTAATCATCAATTCAACATCAGATATAGCACATGTGGACCAACTTACCCTCGTCATTAGATACGTTTTGGAAACAGGCGAACCGTGTGAAAGATTTCTCAAGTTTTTGCCCTCAGTGGGACATAAAGCTGAAGAAATGTTTTCTGCCATTATTTCGGAACTCAAAACACTGGGCATAAATATTGAAGACTGCCGTGGACAATCATATGATAATGCCGCGAACATGTCTGGTGTGTACAATGGCTTACAGGCTCAAATTCAAAGCCAAGCACATTTTGATTTTTTCGTTCCTTGCTCTGCCCACTCTTTAAATTTAGTGGCAACTGCGGCTGCTGAATCTTGCACAGAAGCTTGTCGCTTCTTCATGTTGCTTCAAGAAATCTACGTTTTTTTTGTAAGTTCGACAGCGCTGGCAAAAATTAATGACTGAAATCGGGAAAGGGAAAACGCTAAAGAGAGTAAATCTGACACGTTGGTCAGCTAGAGAGGATGCATGTAGAAGTTTGAGAGATTGTTGGCACGAAGTCCTTAAAACTTTGGAATCAATCAAGGATGATTGCACCAAAAAGCTTGTAACGTGAAACAAAGCGACGGGAAGACTTTTGAATTTAGAAAAACTGGAAACGGCGGTAATGGTTGTTGTGTGGAATGTTTTTTTGGAAAGAATAAACTAAGTGAATGTTCAATTTCAAGCTTCTACCGTAGATTTGATCACCGTTGCAAGTTCTTCGTAACTGAACAAGAAAATTTTAAGTATTTCGAACAAAAGGCGATGGAATTAAGCGTGTTGATGCAGTATACAAAAGACATGGGAAAAAGAACCGAAAAGGAAAAAAAAATTATGATGAAACACTCGATGAAGAAATGAGAATGACTGCGAGTGATACTTTCAGGGTTAACACATTTCTCGTCCTCATTGATAGACTCGTATCCGAATTAGAAAAACGGCAGGAGGCCAACAACAGGTTCAATGAAAAGTTTTCATTTCTGACCAAAATGAGTGAATTGTCATCATCAACCCTTACGGAAAAAGCCCTTTTCTTGGAAGAAATGTATCCTAATGATTTAGAGACTGACTTAGTTCAAGAATTCATACATTTTCAATGCCACCTTTCTTCTGAAAGAATTTTGGTAGAACCAGATTCTGGATCATTGAAAAGTCTGTCTTTGTTCCTGCAAAAACAGAATTTGCAAAACCTTTATCCAAACTTGGATATAGCAGTTCGCATGGCCCTATGTACACCAGCGAAAAATTGCTTGGGTGACAGAAGCTTTTCTTGCTTAAAACGGTTGAAAGATTATCTAAGATCTACCTTAAGCCAAGAAAAGCTAAACACATTAGCTCTTTTGTGCATAGAGTCAGAACTAATGAACAAGACAACATAATTGATGATTTTGCCAATAGAAAATCCCGCAAAAATGTATTGTAAAACTTTCATAACTTAATTAATTGAATTTCATCAACATCATCAGCTGGATTGTTACCAGATAATTGAATATATTGTTTTTAAACTGTAAGTAAGCGCAATAAAAATTATTTAATTACGTTTACAGAATGTAAATTATTGTGTAAGTAGTATTGAGGCATACCTTACCCCGCCTTATTAGTAGTACATGATTGAGCTTTTATTAGCTCAGAAATATACCGGAAAAATATTTATTGTGCAATCTTAACTAAATCGTTGGGTTGTGAAAATAATCTAGAAACTGACACATCGATCCCCTAGTTCACAATCATACTAATTACGGGTAAAAGGTGGTGTAATTAGGACGATAGTGCACAAATCATAAAGTTACAATTTCATTTACAAAAAAAATTGTAATTAATATGGTTGTGAACTAGGGTATCCAATTGTAGAGGTCGGTAGGGGCGGCAAAATTTGAATAGCCTACTTGCGGCAAATGTGTAAATCCGCCACTGCTGTCAAGAGTTGCAAAAACACGAGGTTGCCAGCAATCCTCAAAAACTTTGAACCAAAAAAATATGTTTAATGTTGACGAGCATAGTCTGTTTTTAAAGATGGTTCCCAACAAAAATTTCATGTTAAAATGAGAAATGTTACATGGAGGAATGCAGAGCAAGGATTGGATAACAGAGTTAATAGTTACTAATGCAGATGACGCTGCAATATGTATTAATATTGGTGTGTATTAAGTAGTTCGCACTTTATTACGAACTTAAACTTGAATTAGAATGCACTGATTTCCCACCTCGGAAGACAGTGGTTGGTGTTGCCACCATTGGCAACACCAGTTGTTTCCAAGATGGCAGTCAGGAAGTATCTTGGCATTGCATCGTGAGAAAGATCTCTCGCCTTCTTGGGTCCTCCGGAACTCTCGTTGTGGTAAATAAACATGGTCAATGCCGGGCCGGATTACAAGAAGTGTTGCATCAGCATTTCTATCGGTCTACTAACGCCTGTCTCATCATTGAAAAGTAAATGTTCGCAAGATGCGCGCATGAAACGGACAGTGATATTGTTATTCACATCAAATGGAATATTAAGTTATATCAGCAAGTTATTTGTGTCCTGGGAGACTGTATGAAGAACTAAGAAGAAGCATGACGGCAAAAGAATTATTAAAGAGTTTAATTAAGTGAGGTTATATGAACTTGATCAAGTGTGCTTCCGCGCCATAATTTTCTTTGTGAAGTCGTCATATAACGCCAGTTATTCACACCTAACAAACCAACAAGGAATCGCCCCTAACAACAGCAAGAAACAACATTGTGAGGGTTTATTTTCAACTAGCGACCTGGCCCGGCTTTACCCAGGTAAAAATTAGTTTTTACAGCGATACACTAACAAATAAATTGGGAAAAGAGAATTACAATATTATATGATAGTAACTAGTATCATATATAACATACATACATGTCACGCCTGTCTCCCAGAGGGGTAGGCAGAGATAATGGACCTCCATTTAGCATGATCCTGACGTACCTACCTCCTTTGCTTTATCCACATTCGTACATCTCTAATATAACAATATTATATGATAGTGGTTTAGAAAATTTCTTTGTATACAACATTCGTTTTGCCTTCGACTGCCAGCCCAAAAAGATTTCTTTTTGACGTGACACACGAAAGGGCTACGTGTAGTTATCCGTGTGAAAAACATGCTCCACTCAAATCCACTCCAGCCACATTAAGTGTTTGACCCTGTGCCTTATTTATGGTCATACCAAAACAAACTCTTATTGGAAATTGGACTCTTTTAAAATTAAAAGGCAAATCCGAGGGAATCATTGGTATTCTAGGTATTAAAACAGTTTCTCCAGTACCGCAGCCAGTTAGAATAGTACCTTCAATGAGATAACCTTTGAAACTTTTAATTTGTAATCGAGTCCCATTGCATAATTTTGGTGGATTTATATTTCACAGTAAAATTATGGGAGCTCCAACTTTTAAAATCAGTTTGTGTGGTGGCATGCCAGAAGGATTCAATGCATTAAGATATTCTGTGGGATAGTGCACAGCTTCTTCACTGTCGAGTACTGTATCAACTGAGTAATAGACTTGTGTTTGGGAATTGAATTTTGCGAGCACTAATTCATTACTTTTTTCTACTTGTTCATTATTAGGCGATAATATCGCTCTTTCTTTGAACCACCGCATCCAAATCTGTTCAGTGGTTCTCGAGATTAGGACAAAAAGACGTGAACGTGTTTTGGTAACAGAGGTGCAGTCGCACCGACAGCGTTTAAAGCTCATCTCAGAAGGTGGGGAAAACTTTGGCTAAACCAGACGACGTAGGAAGTGTGCCTTCGTTAGCTCAATAAGCAAGGAGTTCACAAAAATTAAAGACAAATTTTCGACAAAGATATCTCCAACCTTGAGATGTGCTGCTGCAAAACAGAAACAGTCTCGCCCCGTGACTGCACTTTGCAAGGGGACAAATTCAACGCAATATATTTTTTAATTAATGCTATCAAAGACATGTTTAATATCAATATTGATACTCCAGCTGTTGGTACACTAAACACCATGGATACCGAAAATAATTCTGCACTGAAGATGCCCGCTACAGAACTGCCAAAATTCAATGGTGACGTGATGCAGTGATAAGCTTTCTACGATTTATTCCTGACGCTTATTCCCAACCAAAGTCATCATTGCAAGGTGAGGCCAGCACTTGGGTAAGTCCGTTGTCTGTGACAAATGCCAATTATGAAGAAGCAAGAAATTTGCTAGTTCAGCGATATAATCAGCCACGATTAATTGCTTCTCATCATTTAGAGTAAATTTTCAACGCTCCTTCAGTCAGTTCAGATTGTGTCCAATCCTTAAGGGGGCTACTAAATATAGTTACTGAAAACATAGGAGCCTTATAGGTTATTGGTCTTCCGACAGATCAGTGGAATGCTATATTTATGAATTTGTTAGTAGAGAAATTGGACTGTCAACTGAGAAAACAGTGGGAACTCACTCTGTCACATGATGAGATGCCAATGTATGCTAAGTTCATATCCTTTTTGGAGAAGGCACCTTTGGTTCGGACAAAATGAGGTCAACTAGAGTAGCTAACAATCCTAAATTTGTTTTGAATACATTGAAACCAGAAGTTCACGACTGGGTGCATTGCAATGGGAAGTACTCCATCTCTAAATGTGAACCCTTCCTACATCTGCCCAGTGAATAGAGATTGTAACGTTGGACGCTACGGTTACACCGGCTAGCTGCTCAGAGGTAGAACACAAGACTCAGTAAAATGGACGCCGATTAATTAAGAAATAAGTTCAAGTTCCACAGTAGTTGTTATATATGTTTATTTAATCTTCAAGTGACATATTTCACAGCCGAAGTTCATAATATGCAGAGTACGAAACGAGCACAGATAACTAGATATGGGCAGAACAGAGCCACAGTCGTTTACGTAATTCTTATGTTCTGAAAAACTGGCCTGACGAAACTTAAATGTGGCTACCTCCCACACTGGCGGAGAATTAAAATAGCAAAGTCTAGTGGCCCATGTGGGGGTTCTCGTCACGCCCGACGCGGCCTAGGCGAGCATTGTATGATGCTTCCGACAACTGCTCGATATCAACTGACCTGCACTGACCTGCCCTCAAGGGCGACTGACCTGAAGCACTGCTTGACCTGAAGTGACTTGAAGGGCGACAGGCACGTGCGTCTTTGTGCTGCCTATCACCCCCCTCTCCACAGATAAGGGCCTGGAGAGCCATGCACTCTCTCAACGCGTTACCAAAATCGAAACTGCATCGTACAACAAAACTTGTTGACGCATTCTGAAAAAAGCTAAATAACGCTGACGCTTAACAAAAACTGAAAACTACGACGTTCAAAACGAAACGGTAAACAGACGCCTGATAAACAAACCATCACGGAAAAATTAACCACCACGGCTTTAATTTCAAACCTGATAAAAATATTACGCAGCTTGGCAAAGCTTAAGAAAAACGAACAAAATTGACACACGTGTTCCGAAAATTAAGACTACTGCGTCATTACAAGATTCATTCGTGTTAGAGAGTTAGAACTGTGCATTAATTGTTTGAGGACAGGACATATTGTAAGGGAGTGCTCTTCTAACTTTACATGTTGCACTTGTAAGAAAAGCCATCATACGCTCCTGCATATTGCTTCACCGGCATCTAATGAACCTGGGGAGAGTGGAAATGGTTCATCAGATGGTAAGGATAATGCAGAGAGGTGTGTCTATTGCACAGGAGCCCAAGTAGAGTCACCCACAGTGCTATTATCCACTGCAGTGGTGAAAGTTTTGGACAGTTCAGGTCAGTCACATTCAGTTAGAGGCCTCATCGATCCAGGCTCACAGGCATAGTTCATTATCCTCGAAAGTTGCAACTGCCATATTGTCAGTGTAATTCACCATTGATAGCTCTGAGACACACCCCTCTTCCAACTGCCAAGGGAGCAACATGTTGTATGGTAGTTTCCTAGGTGCTTCCTGATGAGATAATTATGGTGGAAGCAATTGTGTTGTCGCAGATTGCATCATCTGTTCCACAAATTCCTATCAGAAAGCAAGGGTATCGAACCTGGTACTGGCAGATCCCAATTACAACAAACCTCAACAGGTCGACATGCTTCTTGGTGCAGAAGTATTTCCTGAAATTCTTCGAGATGGGGGCATTTGTGGTTCACCTGGAGAGCCAGTTGCCATCAATACTATTTTTGGTTGGTTGTTGATGGGTAAGATTAACCAGAGGCGAGACTGTGAACCCTCATGTCAAACCTTTTTTGTTTCTTCACTTGAACATGTGGATGATTTAATCAAAAAATTCTGGGAAGTTGAAGAAGTGCCATGTCATCTCACAGTTAGAATCAAAGAAGATACACAGGCTGACAAAATCTTCAAGAAAACAGTTTCATGTGAAAAGGATGAAAGGTAATTTTGTGGCCTTGCCCTTCAAAGAGGAATGTCCAAATTTGGGAGATTCCCAGTCGGTGGCCCCAAGTCGATTCCAGTCGCTAGAGCGCAAACTGGCTCAGAATCCACATTTGAAAATTCAGTATCATGCATTCTTGCAAGATTATCTTGATCAAGGTCACATGGAATTAACTGGAGAGTTTTCACCAACAAGTACTAAATGGTTATTTTGTTCCACACCACTGTGTAACTAGCCCTGATAGTGCAAGCACCACACTGAGGGTAGTATTTGATGCCTCGGCTCAGACCAGCAAAGGTGAGTTTCTCAATGATCACTTACTCGTCGGCCCTAAGCTCCTGCCTAATTTAGTGACAGTCCTGCTTCGTTTTAGTTTTCATTTGGTAGCACTCGCTGCAGATGTGTGACAAATGTATCTTCAAATACTCTTGCAACCTCACAATTGCCACTATCAAAATATAGTCTGGAAGTTCTCCCCATATCAGCCACTGTCTGAATATCAGTTGAACACTGTGACCTTTGGTCTTTCATCATCTCCATACCAGGCCATTATGGTCACTCACCAGTTAGCACTGGATGAAAAAGACAACTTTCCGAAGGCAGCTCAAAAAATCATGCAGGATATTTACATGAATTACATCTTAACAGGAACAAACTCTGTTGAAGAAACCATCTGTCTGTAGTGTGAACTTATCGGTATTTACGAATCAGGGGTTTTACACTTCACAAATGGGCCTGTAATAATACTGTTGTAACAAGTCGCATTCTATTACCAGAACAGTCACGTTTTTCTCGTCCATTTTCTACTTTGGAAAATGACACAGTCAAGGTATTGGGGCTGTTGTGGAACTCTAATGTGGATTGCTTTTCATATTTTTTCCAACCTGCTATCACCCCAGTTGTGTTGTTTGCTTAGTAGCTCATTCAGCAGNCCAGTTGTGTTGTTTGCTTAGTAGCTCATTCAGCAGCTCTGGTCTTAGCAGCTGGATTGGGATCACACCCCTCCCAATCCCTTGGTAAAAAAATGGAACATCTTTCAAGCAGAATTGGGTGAACTTTCAAAGGTGACAGTTCCATGCTGTGTAACCCGTTCAGGAGCAAGGAAGTTTGAACTGCATGGGTTTGCAGATGTGTCAGTTGTTAATCTGCGGGTAGATGTTACAGATCAGTTGGTAGTGTCTCTAGGCTGTGCAAAGTCTAAGGTAGTACCTTTGAAGGCACTCACTTTACCAAGACTAGAACTGTGTGCTGCGCAGTTACTTGCCAAGTTGATGAAAATTGTTAAGGTGAGATTCACTACCCCTTCTTCAGGAACTTGAACTGTTTGCTTGGTCTGATTCCACTGTGGTTTTAGCATGGATTCGTTCACAATGCAAGGAATGGAAAACCTTTGTGCGGAATCGAGTCTCCGAGATTCAGTCCCTTGTGCCCACAACTTGCTGGGGCCACGTGCGATTGGACGAAAATCCTGCTGACTGTGCATCCCATGAATTGATGCCCTGTGAACTCATCAATCAGACGATCACCACTTGCGGTGACTAGGGCCACCTTGGCTTACTAAGAGTTCAGCATTGGAGAGGAACAGCTACAATGCTATTCCTGGCTTAAACATGGAAGCCTTGTAGTCTGAGAGACAGCAGCAAGTATTTTCTGTGACACTAAAGGAAGTGGATGAGTTCTCTTTTGTCAAGTATTTCTCACTTACTCAGTTGCAAAGGATTGTAACGTATTGTTTTCGGTTTGTGCACAATTGTCGGTCAAGTCCTCGACGTGCAGCATTCCCTCCTCTCTTTGATTGAAATTGTTCAGGCCACCAGATTCACAAGAGAAATTCAGATTTTGCGGTCAGGCAAAACACTTATGCAGTACTCTGACAGTACTGGGTGCTCGTAGCACCATTCATCAGACTCGGGTAGTGTAATCAGTGTTTCTGCAGCTCACCTCAGTCCTGTGCTCCTCCTGTGGGTGAATTACCTAGTTGCAGAGTTCTGCAGACTAGGGCCTTTCTTCATGTCGGTGTGGACTATGCGGACCCACTCCTGGTTACCATGGGAAGACTGAGAGGTGCTAAACCATATAAGTCATACCGCTGCCTGTGTGCACGAGCACCAAGGCGCTACACTTAGAACTAGTGATAGGACTTTCTACGGAACACTTTCTGGCAGCGCTGAAGAGAATGTATGGTCGTCGAGGTGTCTGTACTCGTGTTTATTCAGACCAAGGAACAAATTTTGATGAAGCAAAGGCAGTGCTTCGAGAACTGTATAGTTTTGTGAACTCTTCTGCCTATTGTAAACAAATGTCAGCTAAGCTAGCTGCCGAAGGCATCCAGTGGCACATGAATCCTCCAGATGCACCTCACTTTGGTGGGTTAAGGGAGGGACTGACGTGAAATCGGTGAAGAAGCACCTAACCCATGCTGTTGTTCTGATTTATGAATAGCTGAATACTGAACTTTTTCAGGTAGAGGCAATCGTGAACTTTCGCCTCCTTTGTGCCATCTGTGAGGATCCCCTTGATCTTACTGCATTGACACCATCACATTTTTTCATAATGGAACCTCTATTCTAGTACCTGATTTGATGGACGTTCCTACTTCACAACTGAACCAGTGGCAACTGATCCAGCAAATACATCAGACATATTGCAAACGCTGGAGTCAGGATTATCTGCACACACTGCAGCAAAGTTCCAAGTAGACAGACTCATCAGTCTCTCAGTGTAGGCACTCTTGTGCTGATTAAAGATCAAACAAACCCCACCACTGAAGTGGAAGTTGGAGCGAGTGACCAAGTAAACCCAGGACCTGATGGAGTTGTAAGAGTGGCCTCAGTCAAGACAGGGCAAGGCATTTCCCAGCGTCCAACTCGCAAGTTGTGACCTCTTCCTTCCTAATAAGGAAATGGTGGGGGAGGATTATAAGAGCGCTGTGCCAGCACACTAACAATAAATCAACAAAGACATCACTGCACATATTTTTTAAATATTACATCAGTGTCTTTGACACTAACATAGTGTTTACATATTACCACCCTGCTTATCTAAATATTTCCAATTTCATAAATATTGAAATTAGGGATATCAAATTCGATTTTTTGATTCGTCGATACCACACATTCCTTTCATTCTGATAAACTTCAGAATCTAGTGTCCGACTGCCTTGATTCTTAACGCTCATCACTAAATGAAGTTAGTTCTAACAGTGGCTAGGGACAACTATTATTAGCGAGTTGCAACATCACTAAATATTCGTGAAATTTTCTTTAGTTATTTGAAATTGTGAAATAATCAAATGCTTTGTGAAAAAACTGAATAATTTTGTAAGAATGACATTGAGCAACTGACTGCAGTAGTATATGATGAATCTATTTTTAGAATGTTTGTCTAATTGATTGTTTGTCAGAACGACTTTTGATAGTATCCAATGAGACATTAAAAAAGCTTAAAATGGCATTTATTTGGGTTAGATCAGAAAACACTGATTTATTGAACTGGATGGTAAGGTTTTTGATAGTGCATTGAACAAGTATTAGAATAAAACATAAAGAGAATTCATTTATGGAATCTAAATTGAGGTGGAATCAAGTAAGAGGTTTAGGAATTGAAATTAAGAATCAGAATCTAGAAAAATTTATATTTTACATTCCTAAATCAAATTAAATTTTTACAACCAACTCAATAACTATTTCACATCTCAAGAATCAGAGTAATATTATAAAAAAAAAAAAAAACAAGGAGCAATTATGTAAGTGTGATAAACTCATGGCTCCTTATGATAATGATTCATATCAAAACTGGTGACAATGAAATCAATATTGCTTCGTTATGTTCAATCAGGCAGGCCTGGACTCTGTGCAGGGCAACAACAACAGCGTATTGGACGCACTGCAGGCACTTTTGCAAGCAGCAATTGGGAAACACTCCAACATAAACTGCATTTCTCATGCAGTTCTGAAAACTGTGTCAGCAGTCAGAGGATGCAAGTCTGCCTGTGAAGCACAAAATCACTGATGACTATGTGAGCAACACTGACGCGGAAGAGCAGTCTGAAGATGGCAATGATGATATCACTTCGAAAGCTATTTATTTTGTAGTACTTCATCATCTTGACAAGTTGAAACTATTGTACTTTCGTAAGATACAAAACATGTTCTTGAAAATGCTAGTAGACTCTTGACAATTACACACAATGTTTCAACTGAGGATGGTTGCAAACTAGTTCAAACTGCCGCAGCTGCTTCCGCTGTCTTCAGTGATACTCGGCAGAGTTTGTTTCCTCCCCTTACAAGGCTGGCGAGGTGGGAGCTAGTTGCCTAGCAACCAGCATAGCATCCTTGCGCCCTCCCTCTGGGTGCTGGCTGGTTTGGAAGGGGAGGGCTACATTGTTTCACTCCTCCCACCGCTGAGGCTTCCCCTTTTCTCTTTTGCCTGCCGTGTACACACTGCCCGATCGATAATGCCTCCACATGCTCTCAGCTGAGTGAGTGCATGCAAAACACTCAAAATTTGGCTTGCTTTTGGTGTTGACCAACAATCAGTTATACACAGTACTTTTGGTACTTTAAACAATAAAAATTATTTATTGAAAAGGTGTGTTCTAAGTTAAAATAAATGGTATTATGACTTTGATCACAACTTGGANACAATAAAAATTATTTATTGAAAAGGTGTGTTCTAAGTTAAAATAAATGGTATTATGACTTTGATCACAACTTGGAAAAAAAAAAAATTAAACCTTGTATGTAATACATAAAGCACCACTTTTTATAATTTTATAATAAACGTCATCTGATAATAGCTATCATTGGTTACAACTGAATAATTGTTTTTCGTCTCTTTACATTTTTTTTATTCAATTTTCTTGGTGGAATTTGTGTTATATTTGTTATGTTTTTTTTTTTTGCAATTTTTTTGTGTAGTCGCACCCATTTGCAAAAAAAAAAAAAAAAAAAAAAAAAAGATCCTGCCATAGCTAGCACAACTGACCCTCCAAATCTGTTGTAGTTGTCACTGGCTGAACTTACCGTCCAATATGGTACCACACACTTTCGATGGGAGAGAGGTCTGGGACCTTGCTGGCCAAAGAAGCATGTTGACATCACAAAGGCAGGCTAGAGGTACTCGTACTGTGCGAGGCCGGGCATTACCCTGCTGGAAAATGGGGTTGTCAAGCTGCACCAAGAAGGGAAGCATCACCATAGCATTAGGGTTCCTTCAATCACCAACATTGGAGTGCGGGAATCCTAGGAAACAGCACCTCACACTATGACACTGCTAGTTGGGGTTGTGTGCCCCTCTACAATGAAGTGTGGACCATGGCGCTGGCCAGGAATGTCTCCAGACTCAAACACGACAGTTGCCTGTACCCAGACAGAACTGTGCCCAAGTTATAATAGTAGTCAGCGTAAAGGGTGCTGTGAAGAGACATCCTGCTGTGTGAATATGGTACTGGAGGACACAGGCATATCCCCAGCTGCCGCAACATGTTCCTTAATGGTGCGCAGTGATGCCTGTGGAATGCTTACAGCACGTTACACAATGAAATGATCCTGCCTGCTGGTGATCCACTGGGGTTGACTCAAGCCTTCTCGACGGGTGTGTGTAACCATCTGTTTCCCTTTGTGTGTAACAGAGTTTCAGTGAAGGCAGAATAATTGCCATGCGCCAAAAACCCCAACCTGCCTCTCGGAGGCCGACAGTGCAGCCTCTCTCAAATTCATCCAGCTGTGCAAAGGCTTCTCGAATGTGCCGTCGAGACATGCTACGGATTCACTGAACATAGCTGCGTTGCTCACACTGCTACTAAGGCTTTATTTGGTGTCTCGCAGCGACAAATATTGGGGGACATGCATGACACATAGTGACACATCCACATGAGCAAACTGCAGTAAACATAAATGGGACACATGTCTGACTACGACGTAACTGTGTGGCAAGCTTCGAGCCACTCGTGNCATAGCTGCGTTGCTCACACTGCTACTAAGGCTTTATTTGGTGTCTCGCAGCGACAAATATTGGGGAACATGCATGCCCCATAGTGACACATTAGCAAACTGCAGTAAACATAAATGGGACACATGTCTGACTACGACGTAACTGTGTGGCAAGCTTCGAGCCACTCGTGCAATTTGTTCATGGGGATCAATTTTTTTTGTAAAAGAGTGTATAATTATGTAGTGTTTTTAAATGTAAAATTGTCATTATCAGTATTTTTTGTATGTACGTGTCATCCTGTTAATGGTCTCCACTGTTGGGTGGCACAATAAACTTCAACAAAAGGAACAATAAATAAGAAATTAGTAGATAAATAAGGGTTTTATTTCTGACAAAGCTGTTATCAGTGCAAAATCTGAAATTTTTCATAATGAGTTATAAATTTAATGCTACTATTATTATCATTATGTCTGGAAAATACTTTCCATGGTTGTCTCCACCCTGCAACTAAGTAGTAAAAATATGCCACAGGCTCTTATTTAAATTATCTGGAGAAATTTTTGGATGCACAGATTTTAAGTAACTAAATTGCTTTATGTACATTCTGAAATGAGTTGTTGCAACCACTTCCCTTCATACAACGTATTTACCATCCAGTCCTTTGAAAATGCTTTCGATGTTTATAGAATTATCAAAGACAAAGGACTGATAGCTCTCCCAGGCAAACTTTCGAGTCTCAGTCTAAATGCAAGTTGAGGGTCATTCTTTCCCTTCCATCAACATAAAACCACTTCTGTGAATATAAACATGTACGACAGTTACTACTTAGATCATAACCTGAACCAAGATGGTCACACCAGGAAACTGAATTTGGAAGATGCTTGTAGAAACCAAACAATTTTCTTAATACAGAGTTACATTTCATTTTATATTAATTTTTTACAGACATAAATAAGATTTAAATCAATATACAAACATAATAAAGTGGAACAGCAAATAGTATGCTACATATTTGGGGAAAAGTGCAAAATGTTAACTGTCGACAAAACAGAGGACAGCGAACACGAGTGGGGACAGACGCCAGGTCTATGCAGCAACGTCAAAGAACCGGTCGATGAGGGCAGACACCTGCTCTGGTGTGTACTTGATGTACTTCTCTGGGTTCTTGGTGAAGGTGACATTACTGTACCTGCAACAACACACTCAACACTGCGGTTCAACATCTTACATGTGCTTCAATAGCACTACAGCACCGGTCTTTTCACAATAGTCACATCAAACTGGAGTAGAAAATCTTAAATGAGAAATACACACAAGCACAAATACTCACAGGTTTGTACATGCAGCAAATATGTTGTCTTACTAAAAAGGAATATTAATAAAGTTAGCTACTTAAATATATAAAAGGACAGGATTTCAAGTACTCGCAGTGTAGTACTTGTCGACACGTGCACGCGCACACAAAGAAGGACAACACATTTTCACGCAGTTGTGGGATCGCGACATTTTTCTGGCCAAGCCAGTTTCATCAGACGGCGAGTGGTAGGACACTGCAGTATGGTGGAAAGCACTGTTGCTGGTAAACTTAGCGGTTGGGTGGTGAACAAGGGTGGGGCGGGACAGTAGAAAAATTGCCGGTACAGCTGATGAGTGTGGTTTGGAGCTATGGTTATCTATGCTGAGACCTGGTGGCTGCCGGTATTTTGTTTTGAATTGGTGGGCTAATTCCCAGTATCTGAGTTCTGAGCTATTGCTTGAAGGTGGTAAGGCTCTCACAGCTCTTTGCCTGTCGACAAGTACTACACTGCGAGCACTTGAATTTTTGGTAGCCCAGCGGTTTACTTGCAATCATAACTAACAAAGTTAGTTACACGTGGGGCCAGTGTCATGGTAGGAATGCGCAACTGCATGAATCTCGAAGATGAAACACCTCTGTGGTTGAGAGATAGTCAGGCCTTCTTTTATACCCAGGCTCACGGCTACACCAAGTTGTGGGGTGCAAAGTACGTAAGACATGTGTCAGCTGAAACAGCAGTAGCCAATACAGTGATGGTAACAAATCTGCCCTTTTCTTCCCATGAACACATTTTATCTTGTGACCACGCAGCGCGCCATTTCAATAAGTTCTTTAATAGTGCTGTTATATCTTGATTTTTGGCTTTTCTTATTGGATTTTAATTAAAGATTGTGATTGGAATTGACTGCCCTGCCTGTTAACAACCTGCTCGCACTATTTTTTTAATGGTATACAATTTTATTTACGGTTTTGTATACAACAGATTACGTCAACCAGCTTAACTTCTGTCGCAATTGCTCTTGAAAAGTAGGTCACGTCCTTCGCAGCCAGATGTGCGCATGCCTGTCGGCTGACTGAACATGTGCCGCTACGAACTGTCAGTGTGTTGGATTAATGAAGGCATGGTTGTGGTGCAGCGTACAAACAATTGAGTGTTTGTTTGTTTGTTTATTTATTTCATTTTAGTGAAAAAGATGGCCTTCACACTGGCAAAAAATATATCCATAGTACAAGCCACAAAACATTTTGCGGTGGTGAGAGGAGGTCCACGGCTTTGTGGAATGTATATTTCTATCCAAAAGACTTCTGCTTATTGAAATAAATTTGTGCTTCCTTAATAAATCGTCTAATTTTTGTACAAAAAGGTTTTTGGAAATGGATTTCACACGCATTATAAAGTAAGCGGCGCACAATGTTTGAACTTTTTTCTTGTTGATGTGAGATGGTTTATGGACATGTTATAATATATTTTTATTCAGAATACTACTTAATATTTAAACAAATTAAAATTATGTTAATAAATCAGTTAAATTTTGTACAAACAGGCTTTTGGAAAGGATTTTGCACTTGTTAAAAGTTAGGCTGCGTACAAAGTTTGAACTTTATTTTCGTTAGTACAGATTGTTTATGGTCTTGTGGGGTAGCATTTCATATGCAGAACATCTGCCAAGAGAATTAATTTGTTTTGCATCATCAATGACGAAACACTGTCTTAACATTAAAAAAAAAACCACGTGTTTATAACAACTTTTTGGTGTTGGGAGTGTTAAAATGGGTAAATTTGAATTTAACGAAACAGCAAAATAGTGAAAGATCTTCAGTAACCATCACTTTTTTTGTTAAATCGGGGTCCACTGTACATACTACCAACACATAAAGTGTTAATGAAATAAGTTTAATTGTTGTCTAGATATGGCATGGCATACTAAATTAAAATGTTTATATTACAGTTATTTTATTAAGTATATAGGTGTCTGATTTATGAAGATTAAAATGGTTAGGGTGCCCTATCATAACACTGATTCATGCATCTGATTTGGTGGCAGTTGGACATGTTGTTTTGGAGATACAATGTAAGAAATCTCTTATTTAAGATAGCGCTACACTACTATATCACAGACAAAAAAGGCTGTGAATATTGTAGATACAATTAGCATATTTGGTTCTAATGTGCACCACACCTCAGTAGACAAAGCATACTAACTACAAATAGTTTAGGACTACCATTCTGAAAATAAGTGCGAAAATACACTAAAAGTTATGTTTGTTTAGGTTGGCCTACCAATAGCACTGCATGTATGACAAATCTACAAGTACTGTAATCTGTTTGAGTGATCGCTGCCCAAGAAGATCAGAAAACAAACTTAATCCCACCTGGACAAGAAAGTTCTACGATGGCTAATAAGAGGAGACAGTTGTGACAACACAGGAGATGCACAGTAATTGTGATAACGTTATATAAGGACAGGGAAATGCAATGGAGAAATCTGCCCCATATGTTCTGTTAACACAAAATCCAAAACAAAGTCGTCTAAGCATTATGCACTGGTCTTAACAACTGACTAACAACTAAGACAACAAATGATTAAGACAGCAGATAAGTACTCACATCAGTAGGTACTATGTAAGGCGGTAGCAATGTAAGACAAAAAAAGTGAGTGATTGAACAAAAAATTAGTAGCATATAAGTAGTGTTTCTTTCGTCATCAGTTCAAACTAGTTAAAGATGACGTAAAATGTATTTATAAGTGTTGTTTCAGAAATTAAAAAATTTGCCAGGTCAACTGTTAGTACAACAGCCATGCACGCAGTGTAGAATATCGTTCACTTTGCAGTTACTAAACTCATGTAATTTGAATGAATCTTTTGTGCCTACTTGTAAATTTTGCATAACAGACACACTTTTGTAAAATTATCTGTGATTGATTAAAGTTGTGGCTGAAGTTAGAATGCGACTGTATAGTTACGAGACTTGAGAAAGTGAGTGTGTGGGAGGAGCCCCCTTACTTGTGGCAGAAGGCGTTGTACTTGGGGAGGATGTGCTCTTTGTTGTCTCTCTTGAGGCACTCCCTCAGCTCCACGTCTGGAATGGAGTACCCACGCTGCACCCGCGCTATCTCCTCCATCTCCTTGTTGAACCCCTGAACAACAAGCAAACACGCTTAACAAACTTATCTCCACTATCACTTGATAGCAGTGCATGCTTCACAATATACACAACACAAACAACAAATTCATGCTCTTAAATAATACATACTTAAGTACCCAAAAAAGAACGGCAAATATAACGCGACGACTGCTTGATAATGGCTTATGGCAGCGTAAAGTTTGTTCTCTTTAAGCACTGACTACAGGCGCCTTGCCATAGCGCTAATCTGGGGCGGTTATTCTGGTTCGCAAGCGTAGGCTTACGAAAATGATATAATACGGAAGATTATAAATATTGTAATTGTTGAAATATGATATAATTTAAAATTATTTATAAAGAAGAATGATTTACAAAGATTTAATTGTTTAAAGAAGAAAAAAAAAATTGGTCAAATGTTGTTTAAGAAGATGAACAAGGGATAATAATAATAATAATAATGAAAATAATAATAATAATACACTGAAGAGCCAAAAAAACTGGTACACCTGCTTATATCCTGTAGGGCCCCCGCGAGCATGCAGAAGAGCCGCAATGACGACGTGGCATGGACTCGACTAATGACTGAAGGTATGCAGGAGGCATTTCACACCATGAATCCTGCAGGGCAGTCCACAAATCCATAGGAGTGTGAGGCGGTGGAGATTACTTCTGAACAGCACGTTGCAAGGCATCCCAGATATGCTCCATAATGTTCATGTCTGGTGATTTAGGTGGCCAATGGAAGTGTCTAAATTCAGAAGAGTGTTCCTGGAGCCACTCAGTAGCAACTCTCGACGTGTGGGGTGTCACATTGTCCTGCTGGAACTGTCCACTTCCGTCAGAATGTACATTGGACATAAATGGGTGCAGGTGATCGGACAGGATGCTTGCGTATCTGTCACCTATCAGAGTCGTATATAGACGTATCAGGGGTCCCATTTCACGCCAACTGCACACGCCCCATACCATGACAGAGCCTCCACCAGCTTTAACAGTCCCCTGTTGACATGTAGGGTCCATGGATTCATGAGGATGTCTCCATACCCGTACACGTCCATCCGCCCGATAAATTTGGAAACAAGAGTCGTCAGACCAGGCAACGTGTTTCCAGTCATCAACAGTCCAATGGCCGTGTTGGCAGGCCCAGGCGAGGCTTAAAGCTATGTGTTGTGCAGTCAACAACGGTACACGAGTAGGCCTTCGGCTCCGAAAGCCCATATCAATGATGGTCCGTTGAATAGTTCGCACGCTGGCACTTGTTAATGCCCCAGCATTGAAATATGTGCCAATTTGAGAAAGGGTTGCACGTCTGTCAAGTTTCATGATTTTCGTCAGTCGTTGTTTGTCCCATTCGTTCACAATCTTTTTCTGGCCGCAGCGATGTCGAAGATTTGATGTTTTACCAGATTCCCGATATTCACGGTACACTCGTGAAATGGTTGTACGCGAACATCCAAATTTTATCGCTACCTCGGAGCTGTTATGTCCCATCTATCGTGCGCCGACTATAACACCACCTTCAAACTCACTGAAATCTCTATAACCCGATATTGTAGCAGCAGTAACTGATCTAGCAACTTTGCCAGATGCTTGTTGTTTTATATAGGCGCTGCCGACCGCATCGCGTTACTCTGATTGGTTCCNCAACTTTGCCAGATGCTTGTTGTTTTATATAGGCGCTGCCGACCGCATCGCGTTACTCTGATTGGTTCCATACCTATGTTATATGCATACGCATGCCTATGCCAGTTTTTTTGGCTCTCCAGTATAATAATAAAAACCCCACTAGAATTATGACTTTCTGATTTCTACTGAAATGTTATAAATTAGTTGAACTGAAATGTTACAATTGCATACATGAGTGAGATCATGACATCATTTTGTTTGTTCACTGCTGATTACTAGAAGCCAATTTAACGCGCATGCACTCGTATTGGTGGCAACCATGGAATTATTTGTTATTGTTACCAAAGTTTTTTTAACTGTGTAGCAGTGGTGTATCTACTGTGTACCTTGTAAACAAAGTGGCCCTACTATAACCTTATTATTTTTAATAATACCTATTTATCAACCTGCCTTCCATAACATAAAATACATGTTTAAAAAAAAACAGCCTCTGTCACCATTACGCTCTAAGGCCATTCACATTATTGAGCTGATTGATAAAATGATTTGCAGCATTTTACTGCCTTTTAGAATAGTGGAAAGTGAAGGTTTTTGTGACCTAATTTCTTAATTAGAATCTCGTTATAAAATTCCAGACAAGACTATATTTTCCCAGCAAATTATGTCACACCTTTATCAGAGAGTGCAAACTAAGGTTAGACAGCCTTGAAGCCATACAGCACGTTAGCACAACAGATATGTGGTTCACAAATGCATGTGACGATTTCATGTCCCTTACAGCTCATTTTGTGGATGCCAATTTTACACACAAATCATTGTGCTTGGATGTGATACCTTTTGCACTGCCTAAACATAATGCTCTAAGTATGTCCACAGTTTTGGGCGAATCACTTCAACAGTGGGGACTGCATGAAAAAGTACATGCTGTTATTACTGACAAGGCTGTCAATATGGTAAGTGCTATTTCCTCAGCCAATGTGAACCACATTCCTTGTACTGCACCTACACTGCGCTTGTCATAAAATAAACATTTCTTGGCCAAAAGAGCACTGCAGATGTCTGTGCAAAAGCTAGGCGAATTGTTGAACATTTTAGGCACTCAGTTTCAGCTTCAAAATTAATGAAGAATTATAAGGAAGGTACATGCCCTCTCCAACGCCTGGTTCAGGATGTACCAACAAGATGGAACAGCAGGTACCTCGGGTTGGATTGCTTCCTAGAGCAACGCCTTGCTACTACGTAACTTCGTCCTGAATTACAATTAAATACAGAATTGTTATCCAGTGAATGGTGTCTCCTTGAGCAAGCTGTAAACACACTTAAAACTTTCTACCTACCAACTCTGAAAATTAGTAACGAGTATATCACTGTAGCTGAAGTTATCCCTACAGTGAATGGAATCAAAGATGAAATAACTTCACTTGCACAACAACCGTCGTGACTAAAAAAGACTCCAGAAAAACATGATCTACTCATTAAAAACTTGTTTCAACGACTTTGAAAATAATAAGAAATTTGCCATTTCAACGTAACTGGACGCTGGGTTCAAAAAGATTGTTTTTGCTTCATTTGATTCTTGTAATTATATAGTTATGCATTTAATACAAGAAATTGGAAACTATCCCTTAGTTATCAGGTACTGCACCTACAGATGAAGTTAAAACACAAAAATTAAATTAAACACAAATACCAAGCATTCTATTTATGCCAATATTATCAATAAAACCAGGCTACCATCATCACCGAATTGCCTCTCTCCAGAAACAGAAGTCAAAATGTATTTGACAAAGCCACCTGCTGCTGTAAATTCTGACCCCTTTAAGTTTTGCCTTACTGCACCACACAAGACAACGCAAAGCTGTGCAGAAATACTTGTGACCACCATCTGGTTCTCTGGCTTCAGAGAGACTGTTCAATGAAGCTGGTTTGCTATGCTCCTAGAAAATATCTTCACTTAATACTGACAAACTACATCAACTGGTCTTGTTGAATAAAAATATAATACAGTCAAAATGCAGCAATGACATACACTTCTCTTTAAGAAATACTAATGAGAACAGTTGTTAATGTAATGTCCCATTTCTCACTCTCAAAGTTAAAATGTCACAAATAATTGTTTGCGTGTTTTATTTTAACTTGTATTTTTATAGGAAAATTGTTTTATGCGAAAAAAAATCCATCTTTACTTTAATTGTGCATCTTAGTGTTGGTCAAAATCGTCCAAAACTTAAAAACATCACAACTGCAAGTAGACCTATTGAAAATTTTATGTTTTTACACTTAGTAAATAAATTGCTTTATTTAAAAATGACTACAGTTTGGATATCATAATCAAGGATATCGGCAAAACCATTTTTTGTAACTTTTACAGCACTATCAAAAACTAATATCCAGTTCAATAAATAAACACATTTTCTGATAATCTAAACAAATTACATTTTATGTTTTAATTTCTCATTTGATAATATATGAGGTTGTTTGGACAGGAGATAGATTATGTGAACATTCTGAAAATCAAATCAACACAAACTAAAACAATTGATTGCTGAAACAAACTAATTTTTTTTGCTTCAGTGTCAATCTTACACAATAATTAAATTGTTTCGCAAAATGTTTGATTATTTTTACAATTTGAATTAACTAATGGAAATTCCGTGAAAATTTCGTAATTTCACACATAGTGAAAAACAGGTGTGTCTAGCTATGGTTAAAGGTAACTGCATTTGCTGATGAGCTTTAAGAATCGAGATAGTCAGACATTTGATTCTTAAACTTATTATAATGCAAAGGAATCTGTGGTATTGACAAATAAAAATCACATTTGACATTCTTAATAGCAAATTATTATTGTAGACACATTTACTATGTTGCATCATTTTATTCAGCGTTATATTAGGTTAGTTTTGGTTCATGCCTACTTGTTATTTGCCTTTCATGTACCTGCACGATGATTCATTTTCTGCCATTGTAATTTGTAGAATAGTGGATACTTTTCTGTTGCCTTTCACATATACATGTTTATGTAATATTTTGCGCTGACATGAGGTACTTTTCATTTTGTTATTAATAACTACATTTTCAATTTACTATGCAATATGAACTCAAAAATAAAAAACTATTGATTTTAAATTAATGCACAGCATTATTGGGGTAATGCATTTTATAGCTCATCAGATTGTAACGATGCAATATATTAATTAACGGGATAGTTGATTAAATTTCTTTAGTTTTACTATTTATTGGATATACGTTTGCTTTTTCGAAATCTTAGTTTTTGTTATNATAGTTGATTAAATTTCTTTAGTTTTACTATTTATTGGATATACGTTTGCTTTTTCGAAATCTTAGTTTTTGTTATGCGCCAGCATTAGAAGACAGAAGCTTTCAGAACTGCAGGTCAACAGTTTTTATAATAGAAGGTGTGATTATTTTTTACCGACGATGCAGTTCGACTGGCGTGGGACGCCATGCCCTTATCTGTGGGGGGGATAAGCACGCAGCAACAAATACTCTGTGTGTATATCTGGAAACGGTGAAGAACCAGCAATGTAGAATCANGGGGGGGATAAGCACGCAGCAACAAATACTCTGTGTGTATATCTGGAAACGGTGAAGAACCAGCAATGTAGAATCAACACGTAAAGAAGATGCATGCATCGGGAGAGACAAATAATATAGCCCACACCGGCAAGTACCCGCGACCTCTAATCTTTTTTCACTTCAATTCTTTTCGGCAACTTGAAATTTAAGATAATTTAATAAAGGCGGCCACACCGAGGTCGATAGGGTGCCAGGAGGGAACTGACGTCCTTCCTGCCTTTGTCTATTCTTCTTGCGAGGCAAGTTTTCAAGACGTAAATGAATAATTAAACGTCTGTGGTGCTGCTCTCTGTTGGTTTGCCTGTAAACCTGTTCGTACTCTGCATACCTCAAGATTGTATGTGAACTGTTTCATTTGATTGAAAATAAAAGTAAGGTGTAAATAAAACGGAACTTGACTACATTTATTTGGCACCTTTAAAGTTTCATTCTTCTACCTATTGAACTAACCGAGTTTTAATTTCCATTCGTCAATCCTTGACGTGGATCGTTACAATAAACATACCATTAAATATAAATAAAGTGTATTTCAAAATCAATAATAATTTTTTAGATATTTTTCCCTTTCTCAGCAATAAAACTTTTGTACAAGCTGAATTTTTTTTTTGGCCGAGATATGAAAATTCATGGATTATAGGGTTAACACAGCGCACAGACGTAGGAATGTGGCGTGGTCACAAGATAAAAGGTGCTCATGGGAGGGAGAGGGAAGATATGTAACCTACGCATTTATTATCTACCCCTGTACCACTTAAGCACGTATGGTAGGAGGGGTGAAGAACAAAGGAGCCCTTCATGAAGCCATGTGTCATGTGAAGTCCATCTCGCTAGGCGCACATATGCTCAACTCAGTCACTGCTGCCACAGATTCTAAAGGATTTTTACTAATTTTTTTGTTTTTCATGTTTCGGCAGATGGTTTAAGGGCACTTACTTGACGCGTGATGCGTACTCACATATTACTAAATACGAATTCGTCTCATCTTCACTGTCATCACGTCACCCCAGGCAGGGTTTGAACCCTGGATAACTTGCTACCAGAGCCAACCAGCAAGCCCCTAGACAAGAGGCACCCACGGACTCAGCCGTCAAGACAGTCTTCACCTTTATGTGAGGCATTACGCCACACCCCGCGTGTGATAGAAGCCAGCCAAGCAGCCCAGCGCTGCCCCTAGGATCGCGAGAGCGATGCAACTCGCACACAGGAAAAGCGCACTTGCAGCCTCCCCCGGGAGAATGCGGCTTTTGCCGCTAAGGGAGGAGCTCCAGCTCAAAGGGAGCTGAAGGGTCCGCAGCCGGCTGTCCATATCAGCGAGAGCACAGCCCGCCTCGCCAGTTGATACTCGACAGCTTGCTCCACCACCTTGTGTGCTGGAGTGTTCTGCTTATACCACCTTTCTCACGAAGGACCACCCATACCTTCAAGACATCTAGGCCTTCGCCCAGTGACCCCGAAGAAGTCTTCAGCTCCCTTAACACTCACTGCCACTCTGTTGGTGACACCCGAGTCCCTTCTGGACAACAGTATTATAGTTAGTTGGGGTCAGTTAGTATTCTAGCAACCTAGCAGCATCTGCTCTTGTCTAGTTACGATCCTGGTCCCCTTCACCTGGTTTACCATAGTTTACTTCCGTTACAGTTCATTGATAGGTAGAAGTTAGTACGGGCCATCGTGTCTATCTGGGAAATAAACACGTGATCTTACCTAACCTCAGTGTACTCATTTCTAGGCTGACTGTGTCACTGAATCCCTTTTCCCGAACCTAGAGTAGGACTGCGAGCTCCCTTAACCAGGCGTACGTACGTCTCACACACACACATTAGACGGCCACCCATACTGTGGATCAGGTACGCCAAGGTACCTGCTGCACATGTACGGAAGAGCCACAACCAATAGAAACTCAATCCACAAGGCGGCTAATCATCCAGCCCAGCCGATTCACTTCTTCCATGGCGTTGTTTATTTTGCCGGTTGGAGTGATAAGACTGGTTCTGACGGTCTGACCTCTTCTGGACCACACCCACGACGTGACTAGACATCCCGATCAGCCCAATGCTACGTCCACCGCGTTGTTATGTCGCCAGTTGGAGCAATAAGACTGAGTCTGGGTGGCCTAGCCATGACTGGCTGAACACATAGCTAGGGATTTTCGTCGCCTGCTCTTCTTTAGCATGGTAGACCTTAGTTTCTTCCTCTATGCCCTTCATCCATAGGAGTGGTGAAAAGTGGAGAGCTAAGAGGGCAGCTACTGTCTTTGAGCATAACTTGAACTGCAACCCAGTGCCAACTGACCTCTAACCCGTCAGAACCTTGATACCTGCCAATGCTGAAGTTTGGAAGTAGGTATTGAATCTGCTCTGCGGCGTGAGGCGCCAGCACTTGATGCTAGCCCTCAGTGATAGGGCGTGGGAATACGTCGACACTGTTGTCTCTAGGTCCAATTTACTAATAAATTACACTTTATTTGCGAGTTCACATAATCGAGTTTTATTGTTGCTTGAACAGGTTAACTGGTACATGAACTCACGAGACAACTCCCCTCCCCTTTTTCTATGTAGGCTACGTATGGTTTGACGCCACGATTGGCGTCGTGGGGGGGAGGGGGCAGGATTCTTCACACCTGGTGTAGAACTACTTATCTGACACTGCGGCGCTGTCTTCCCTCGGCTGGCGACTTGGAACTGCTCCGGCGCTTGGTGGGGCGTCCCGACGCCTGCTCTCGGAACTCCTCCTCCCGGGTCCACTCAGCACTCTTCGTTTGGCGACGGCCGGCTGCCGTTTTCTCGGACTCTTCCCGCCGTACGTCCCGTTTGACGGCCTCCGACTGAGGTCCACGTCTTGATGCATTTGGCGAACTCGTTTTCTCTCGGCTCCCGGTCCACCCTTCTCGTTTGACGAAGTCTGACTGACTTTTCTCGGATTCTTCCCGCCGCACGTCCCGCTTGACGGCCTCCGACTGAGGTCGACGTCGTGATGCATTCTCGATCCTCGACTGACTCCGACTGACTGACTCGTTGACGTCTCTCAACTGACTGCTCGCGTCTGACTGCCTGATGTCGTCCGGTTCCGAACCGGACGTCTCGCTCTAGGTCCTCCAACTGACTGCCTGACTTCTCGATCCTCGACTGACTCCGACTGACTGACTTGTTGACGTCTCTCAACTGACTGCTCGCGTCTGACTGCCTGATGTCGTCCGGTTCCGAACCGGACGTCTCGCTCTAGGTCCTCCAACTGACTGCCTGACTGCTCGATCCTCGACTGACTGATCCGTTCCTCCCTCCTTCTCGTGGTTTTGTAGGCTCTATCGCCATATTCAACTTGCACCGTCCCTGCACGTGGCCGGGGTGCTTGCCGCGTCCCCCCTGAGTCGTAAAACACGTGGCCACTGCTTCTGTGGTCCGCAGTCGGCCTGGCGTCGCCCCTTGATTCTGGCCTGGAAGTTTATTGTTCCGTTCTGCACGTGCGGGAACTCTTGGGTGGCCTGTTTGGTTCGGTGCACTTATACCTCCGGATATTGTGTCGTTATTCTTCCCAGCACGCCCGCTAAAAGCTCTCAATGTTTATGGCAGAAACTAGCCCGGGACAGACTCAGCCGTTGGTGTGGCGCTGTCCTGGCGCCATTCTCCTCATCACGTCCGCAAAACCCTTAATCCTTATTGCGGTCGTCCGCCTGCGAGCTTTGCCAGAGCGTGTGTTCTGACGAATAAAATATAGGGACGCAGAATGCGTCAACCTCTAACTGACGACGATGACGAAGATTAGGTGGAGAGCCAAAAGGCTATTTGAAATTAAAGGCACCTGTGGTGTGACTAGGCACAATGATTATGGAATTATGTGACATGTGACACTTCTCTCCACTCCACAAAAGTACGCCACACTAACCAGTAACATTAATTCTCAAGTCTAGTGCTGGAGATGAATCTGAATCCCCGAGCCGAGAGGTAAAACTACATGCCAACTACGTCAACGAGGCAATCATACAGTTATAAAGGACTTTAATAGAATCAGGGCTACTCAATTAGTTTCCCCATCGGGCCACTTCTTACAAATGCGTGCCTGATGGGTCGCACTCATTTATTAAAAAGTCGTGGCTCAGTTATACATACGGAGTCAGTCTACTTACGTCAAGTTATTATATAACACATAATTTTATAACAAGTTAATCAGAATACATACAATATAATAAACACAATTTTATAACAACTTTTTACAAGATGAAATATCTTGTCCGCTGGCCAGCCCGACAAATCTGCAGGCTGAATGTGGCCCTTTTACAGTTAACTGATGGTTTCCTTCATTACTGAGACACTTTCACGTAACTCTGCTACTTTAGACTCACATTTCAGTACTAAGATAGGTTTATTTAGAAAGTTCAATCAACACACATGAACTGGAATCAGTATCAAGCCGCGAATTCGTGAAAAATCTTAAAACTGTTTTATATAGCAGGGAAACACTTATAATGCATTTTAGAGTTGTTATTTGGTGTTTTTGACTCGCGAATTTCTTAAAATTATATTTTATCCATGAATTTTGACATGTGCTCGAGAATTTCAACAAATCATTAAATGTGCGTGCCAACGTGCGGTGGTGGTAGCACTTGACTACAGAGCGGGCCAAATATAAACCAGCATGTCCGAACTCGTGGGTGACTTAGTCGGGTTTAGATAGTTGCGGGTTGTAGAGTTTTATCTGATTTGTTTTAAAATGCCACCATAAATAAATATTGATGAAAGATTAAAGAAATTTTCTCAAGAAAGCACGGTTAAATCGGAAGACGTCATGATATGCCATTTTTGCAATAAAACAGTAGCGTGGGAAACCTCCGACAGTGTCAAGAAACACGTGCGGAGTTATGGTGACGTTGAGGCTGCCAAGAAAGGAAAGCGGCAGAAAACTATGTTGGAGGCAATTGAAGGCGCTACGGCAGCAAAGGTATGCATACAGTTAAAGTTACATTATCCTGATGAGGTTTCCTACGCGATGACCAGAATTGAATTGAAATATGTGTTTAAAAAATCTGATTAAAATAATGTACAAACACCATATTGGCACCAAAATAATTACGATTAAGATATTGTTATTTATTAATAATGTTAAAAATTTGTTTTTTTTTCGAACACCAAATTATTACTATTAGTTTTTTGAATTAGAATTTGCGTACTTTAAATAATGTACTGTTTTTAAAGTTTTAAGATCTAAAGTTTAAAGATTTGATGCATCACGAGCCGCCTCCAGACAAAAATATTCTTGTGTGTGCTTAAATCTGTGTTAACGTTCCAAGTTTTTTAAAATTTGTCACCCTTAATTTCTTTTGTTCAGTGTGACCATGTAGTCACACTTCCCCCTCCCCTCGTCGAGGTCATCCCTCCCTCACTCTTCTTTGTTAAATGGTTCTTCACCCCTTCGTCATTTTCATCTTGTCACCTCTCCTGCTTTTTTTTTGTTCAGGGTACCCCACGTCTCATCATTTTTCATTTTCTTTCACACCATTTGCAGAACTTATCCTGCCACGTTCACGTTAATAACGTCACCCTTCTCCTTTGTGGTCTAACGCAAGTTTTCGCCGCTATAATTGACAATTTTATGCTTTATCCTTGGAATACATCTGCTGTCTTTGCCTAGTCCATCTCAAATATCTATTCCATGATTGTGTAAACAGCTTGTTTGTGAAACAGGTGGTTTTTAAATTCAGTCTTGACCCATTTTAGGCACCCCCTTCCTCCCCCCATAATCTGCTGCAGAGAAATTAACGCTTTGGCTATTTTTAAATTAAGAAATCTGCTGTTTCCAAAGTGGTATGAAATCAATTTTATAATTGCACTCAATGTGGAATAAGTTTAAAAATTATTTATTCTGACCCAAACTCGCACAAAACTTAACTAACAGCAATACATACAGTTGTACCAAAAACGCATGCACTGATAAACCGTATCCACAGTTAACTTTAAGTTGTCCTGGCAAAACTCCTATATAAATAATGATAAAGCTACCCGCTCGTATCGTTTATCAGATGTTGCGACGATCACCTAAGATTTCCCACAAAGATCATTTTTAAGCTGGTTGTTTATGCAAACATCTAGTAACTGCTCTGCGGCGCGTTGGCTATCTTCCTGTGACACGTCTGCCTCTGCGGCGTGGTGCGACCTGCGAGTGTGGCTTGCTACCTCCCCTTACACGCTTCACAAGAGGGGAAGTGGTTACCTAGCAACCAGCGTGGCAACCTAGCGACCTCTCACTCGCTCACTCACTCTTACACACACACTCTCTCTGTCACTCAGCCGCGCTATTTCCTTCCTTCTCTTACAAGCGTTCCAGGGGGGAAGTTGATGCCTAGTAAAAGAAAAAGCACTTCCTCTCTCTCTCAGCCATGCACGCTTGCCTTCACACGCCGGCCGCAGAGCAAATAAACTAAAGTGCTACTGGCGAACGCAGAAATTTTATCAAGATTATCCGTCGCTCCAAATAGTTGTACCTATCATCACTTGTATTTCAAAGGTAATGGTTTCGCCTGAAAATGTTATGCAATAATTGTTTTAACAAGCAAAACATTCTTACCCAGGAAATTAGCATCACCAGACTTCAAGTTCTATTTTCAAGAATTCAATCTCTGCGAGACTTACAACGTGATGAGGGTGTACATAGAGCTCACAGAGAAATTGAAGACACACACTAATATAAATGTCTTGGAAGCACTTAAATCCATGGAAGATTATCACAAGGCCTTTGTGGTGGGAGCCCTAACAGCTTATTGGATGCCAGTGTCAAATGTGGACTGTGAGCAATTCTTCTCACACAATCTGAGTCTGACCAATCTTGAACTTCTCTCTTCCTGTGCATATGAAGGAAAATTTTGACATTTCTTGGAATCATAATTTTCTTGTTAGAAACTTATTTCAAAAGATCTCTAGTAACACTTTTAAAAATAATTTTTTTTGTTAGGCCTGCAAGTGGGATGTGTACGTATTAGCACACTGAGCATTACACTTGAAACTACTTATTGCAGGGTTTTGCTACAAAAAAAATGCTAACATCTAAAACCTGTAGAAATGTCTAGTGAGTTTCTTAAGTTAGCTTTTTATAAGCTTTTAAAAGTACAAAATATGTTTGTGTAATTAGTTTTGTTGTAATTTATTAAATTTCAATGTCCCATTCTTCTGTCTAAAATATGTATTATTGACACTAAAAAAATCTGCATTTTACTCAAAAATTTTTGCCTCTCTTACTCAAGAATTTTAAGACATACTACTCAAGAAATTCTCGTGTGTCTACCTATTACTAGCGCCCCACTTTTACAACAAATAAAATGAGCAGATTTCACCATTACAATTTCATCATATTGCCGAAAAAAAATTTCATTTTGTTAAATTTTACACCAAAAAAATGCATGTGTTGTTTTTGTAATACATTCAACCATTTGTTATTCGTTCATTTTAATCAATATATATTTAAATGGAAAACAAAAAAAAAAATTTAACAATAAGGATGAAGGGACAACCTTACGAGAGCACTCTTATCATGCAACACATTGTCACGTCACAGTAATTTTTGAGTGATTAATCTTGTACTTTGTCAAACATTTAAAACTGCCCAAGAACACTCACTAGCAAATTGAGTTTTACAAGATTTTTACATCCGCCACGTACAGATTAGGTCATTTGTAGATAACAATATTTTAATTCCATCCTGTTGAGTTCAATATGACTCATCACAAATCCACAACCACCTAACTACGAAATAGTACTAAATATGTTATTATTAATAAAATAAAAATACTCCTTAACTTAAGTAGTTAAAATGTTTCTACGAAGGAAAGGCAGAAACCTATTTTGTTTTTGTTTTCTTGGCAATATGGAAACTACACAAATTGCTTCCAATGCAGTTGTCTTATTTCTTGTGTCCTCCACTATCACTAAATCACTGTGCAAATGGCACGGCAGAGTTTAAGAGCAAGTCTTTTCGTACCCACTCAACGTTTAAACTGCAGTATTCGCACTTCAGTCAGATTGTAAAACACAAAAACCCTTCACCTATACTTGGCATTCTTAAACGGTTTTCCAACGTGAGCAGCCAACTACGATCACCACCCTTAATCAATTACAATGCCGTATTTGCTAGTTGTCAAGATCATAACCACAAAGCACAGAAGATGAGTAAAGCCGGCAATGTTTACAAATACTGCGCTAATGTTTAGTGCATAATTATTGCATTTCAACAAAAAAACATTCACCTGTGTTATATATACGTCCTATTTACTTTCGTCATATCACCAACATATTTGGTTACAGAAATTTGTTTATAAAAAACAAACAATAGGCGTGATTCTGCCAGTGAACGAGCACCATAGCGATTCGGATCGATATATATTGAATTGTGTGTACAACTATAATCTTTCAACCTTGCTACCAATTGAGTTATGAATCGTTCTGGTGACGTAAAATTTTGTTTAAGTTTTTACAGTCAACAATGTTAGTTTTGTTATCCGCAAGTATGCAAAGTAAATGAGAGATAATGCTGTAAAATAAACGTGAAATTGTAAAACTTAATGTTTGTAAGAGTTTTTATGGTAAAAGAAACTTGCATTGTGGTTTTAGATACACTTACACATGCAATTTCATTGATGTTTCGCGAATACAGGAATTATTACAGAATTTTGCAAATAAATATAATTTCTCAGTTCAAGAAAATTTCCAGACCCTTCCTATTAATAATACTAAGTAAACATTAAAAAAAAGTACTACAACTAAAAAATGTTGAGTGGTTTAAATACATGAAAAGAAATTCATACATTCAAGAAGTATACACAATAGAATTGCATGTCATTTGGGAAATGCTGACAGGTACTTATAAGCCAGGGCTAAGTTACCGCAAACTTCTCCTTGATGATACTGCGGTCCTTGTCTCGTAGCTTGCCTACGGGCATTAGAGTAACTGGGCCATCGTCTCCATTGTCAATGTGTGCCAGCACCCTGCTCCAACTGCAACATCATTGTCAATTATGCAAACATTTTCCAGCAAAATGAAAAATTATACATAAATAGAAAACATATCAGTAATAATCAATTAAGAAATAAAAGGAAAACACCATCTTTACTACAACTTGTTCAGGGTTTACCGAGAACCTCTGATAGCTCTGCTATCTACCACGAGGGCTTGCTCTCAGTCCCAGCGGTGCCCAGAGTAGCTGCGTTATTACCGGAGGCCCTGACCAAGGTAGAGAGCACCTGAAGGGCTACAGGACTCCGCTCATGTCTGAGCCTGAGAGGCTGACGGATTGTTGCGTAGGAGCAAGCTGAACAGAATGGTAAAAGACTGAGGTATGGTTTATACGGGTTTATTGATAACAAACCACATTAAACTTAGCCTGTACCTGGAAATCATGAAGGGAGGGGAAAAACTGACTGTCATGAAAGTCAATGGCTTGTGCGGGAATGGCGGGGCGAGGGTGACTCCTGAAGCTCTAGGTGCCCGGCGCGGCTGTAGCAGTACGGACTCCCTGTCCTTGGACTGACATGATGCATCTCGAGAGCACAGTGGACGGTCTTGAATTGTGTATCTTGCAGGAAGATGTTTGGCGGCTGGACGGTGTGATGAGCAGGTAATAACTGCCAGGAAGCAGATAAAGAACTGCCCTGAGAAGCCTGTGTTAGCCCTATTTATACCGTAGAAGGAAAATGAGGTAGAGTGCTCACCCAAGCAGGCCACTCCACGCTCCAACATTGGACTGCTTTTCTGCCAACGTGATTATCATAAATAATGAGGCAAGGATTTGAATTTAGAACACTGATTATGTAAACAAGTGCTTTGAGATATTTGTATATATAATTTAACAAATTTTTAATGCAATTAGATTAAATTCACAATGGCAAAAGTATTTTATTCACTGAAAAGGTCTTGTTTTTGAAAATTAAGATATAAGCAAACACATTCATCAGTGCTGACCATGTGACAGCGACAGTTGTGTTGGTTTGAGGTAGATCAATGTTGAGTACACGCGCAGAAGACTATATGCTGCATGTCTCATCTATACCCATCCGGCCAGGCACAAGTCGGGGAGGGAGAGCAATCATAGAGAGAGAACTCGTTTCCCTGCTGCGCGAGCAGGATGCGTGTTCGGTACCCCTGGCTGGAAGGCCAGTCCAAGGAGCAGGATGCAACCATACTGCTAAAGCAGGCGTGCATACAGCGCGGATTGCCTGTGTCTAGGTGGCAGCAGACCTTGCAGGCCCATGTGAAAGTGATGGTGCTGATGTAGTGCGAGTCTGGCAACAGTGTGGCTTAGCATGGGGAAGCACAGCTAAGGTGGAGGGTCGGACGGGATCACAGACGTCGCCCGTGGTGCAGCAATATTGAGAGGAGTTTAAGAGATAGACAACAAAGATTGTATAATTCTTTTATGAAAAGTGTGGTAACTTCCATGTCATATATTTATCTATAGACTACAGAAAAAGGAGAAATAACACACTGTGCTGAAGTGGTAGGCTAATATGGTTTGACCTTAATCATGCCTAAAAAGGAGTCCTTATTTCATCTAGCACAAGAATTTGAAAGCAAATGGTTCTGTGTTTAATAAAGTTAAGGAAAAACTGTGTAAATACTGCAGCCAGAGAAGTGACTGGCAACACAGACATACATGCATAAAAACAGCAGCCGTACTTGTTTGAGTGTGCCGCTAGTTTTCAGCTGTTAAAGACAGCAAAATTTGATCGNAGGCTAATATGGTTTGACCTTAATCATGCCTAAAAAGGAGTCCTTATTTCATCTAGCACAAGAATTTGAAAGCAAACGGTTCTGTGTTTAATAAAGTTAAGGAAAAACTGTGTAAATACTGCAGCCAGAGAAGTGACTGGCAACACAGACATACATGCATAAAAACAGCAGCCGTACTTGTTTGAGTGTGCCGCTAGTTTTCAGCTGTTAAAGACAGCAAAATTTGATTGGAAGGAATTTATTTGTGCCAAGGCGAAAGCCTTCATGGTTGCAAACATTCCATTGGAGAAACTCAATCGCCTTCTATGGTTTAAGAATTATGTTCAGGACATTGGTGGTTCTATCCAAAACAGAAGGAATTCAGCAGAATTATGTTCTACTTGTAGGTTACCAACAAGTACAACAAATACAATGTCATCATGCAAAGAAAGCGGTGGTGTTCTGAGGCAAAACATTTAAGAGAAAAGACCAGTGGGATTTTACTGTGTTGTTTAAAACAATGAATGATGCTAATGTACAGGACCGTTTCAATGGTTCTGTTCCTGTTTCGAAACTACGATGGTATTGTCTGCATCGTAAGTGAAAGTGCACATTATACAGGTGGTCCAAAAAGTCTTGTCCTGATTACAAAATTTATTTACCTCTATCTTTATCTTTACTTATCACAGGTGTGAAACTGGTGTCAAAATGTTGGTAAACTAACAAAGTGTTTGTTGTAGATTTCAGTAAAGTGGCTGCAGTGTAGCAGTTGCAGTGTCCAGGAAACTGGACATGTTCCCAAATTAGGAAAAAGCTCAGTATGTCCTCTGGTACCACGAGACCCTGTCACCAATAACAATAGAGAGGAACTTTTCATACAATGTATGGAAAGAGCATTAAGTCGTGGTATTAAAAGTTTAGGAACACAGGATCAAAAGATTTGTTGCATGTAGAATACTAGGATGAAAAACTCACTGTATTATTCAATCTTTGTGGCCCCAAGCAATGCCAGAATGAAATGATTTTAAAAACACTGGCAAGAAACCACTGGCACAGCTAGTCACTTTGACGCGCCACTAACACTGTCAGATACATACTCCAGCCTCAGTCTCTGGTGCTCCCCCTAGTGTACCGCAGCACTGAACGCCGCTACTCATTTCACCTCTGTACTGTTTCTATCTACAACCAGAGTCAACCCGTTGCCACCTGAGAGGCCAGCAGGCACCGAGCGTGCACTCTCGCCGCCCATCAGGGGAGGTGTCCCCCTGCATGCGGCCTGCTCCAGCCACCCCTTGCCAGGCACGTCTCTCGAGGGTATTTAATCCTTTGCACCCCCTCCAGACAGAGCAGTTCACGGGTAGTTCACATCAGCTCTCTAGCTGCAGCTCTCGCCATCTCGCCACACTAGCCATAACGCTTGCCTTCAGCAGTGCCTATTTGAATCTAGTTATCTTGCAGCCATAAACGTTTAAACTTGTGTTTCTTAACGCATCAGTCAGAAAATCTTGCTGGGGAGCCTTCTCCTACGTCCTGAGTGTTGGCCTACCATTTGCATCGGGCGTAGTTTGTAGCGGCGTCACTCTCGCCCCGAACTTCGGTTCGCATCTCTTTGCTGCCCTGCAGTAAACAGCTCGGCAAACTTGGTCCCTCATCCATCAGATGTTAGCGAGCAGAGGTCAGATATATATGTTTTGTATACACCTTGTCTTGTATACTCCTGATGGAATAAAACATATATCTACCACTCACCTCTTTCAGGTATGGTCATTCTCTTTCGCTTTACGCCTTCCTTACCCTCTTCACCTTCTGTGTGCATATCCACCTAACTACTTCCAGGTGCATGCACAATCTCCGCAATAGAGAATCAAACAAAGTCTCCATTGAAGGGCGCTTCCACCTCTTATCAGTGTTTGGTGTCTAATGCTGGTTGGTCAAGCCGTCCTCTAGCACCACTGTGGCAAGGGGAAAGAGAACCTTTCTCAGAGACTCCAGAGGCTTGAGGAGAACAAACACATTACGTCACAATAACTCTCGGGCTACAAGCTGGTCATGCCACTTACTGAGAGCCGTAGGGTCCTTGCGCGGGGAACGCTGTAAACCCAGAGTGGCAGTTGTGGTCACGCCGCTCACTCAACTTTTCCCACGGAGGATCAGAGGGTCCTCTCCCCACATTGCTATATGCCAGAGTATTATCCATCGTGAAGCGCACTTTGCGGCGCTGTTAGATTGATAGAACTCCGGCGGGGTTAACCCCAAGGCACCGGCCCCAGGAAGAGTAGGTTCCTTCCTGGATGGACCACGCCAACATGTCCTCCCTTGCGCTACTATGTAATTTTATTAATATTTACAGTCATGCCTGCGCCTACAGGACACCCATTAAATCCTCTAAGATAGTAATTATTTTACTCTTCTTTGATTTTATCGCCTATACAATTAACGAAACATCACTGTGCACAGCTGCATACTCACAGCTACTCCCAAATGCTCAATCAACGGGCAGGCCAGAAAAGGGATAGTGCCTCAGTGCCACGCTACATGCTCTGGTGAGCCAGGCCAGACACCCCAAGGTTTAGACATGTCGGCCCATACAGCCCCTTAAAATCCTCATTAAGGAGACAGAATTTCCCTAGTCTCTAGAGGGGTGGTGAGCCAGTAGACCATCATTCCACATAGGTGTAACATGTGTCAACTTCAGAAACATGTTACAGCTGCTTGTAGATGGTGTTAAGGGCAATAATACCGCTGCAGTCATTAAAAAACTTTCAAATGTGCAGACAGGTGAAATAATAAAATTAGTTGAACATGGGTGTAAAGTACTTTGACGTAGTGAGGATAGGCTGTTCACTGTAAAGTGAACCCAAACTTTTAAAACACTTGAGCGCTGGATCTTCCAATATAATGCATTTAATTGTGGCCTCCACGCTCTCCTGACATAACCCCATTACATTTTTTGTGTCAAAAACAATGTCTACAGAACTCCTGCATCAGATCAATAATGTATTGCCTATTCACTCCCACTCTTCAACTTTGTTTGCTGTTGAAACAACAAGGAGGGGAGGACAGTTTGCATAAACAACCAGTTTGAAACTATCGTTGCGAGAAATTTCAAGTGACGGATCCTAAAGATATTCTGATCAACGCAATATCTGATATTCAATAAAAGTGGGTAATTTTATTATTATTTATATATGAATTTTTATGGGACCATGTTTTGGTACATGTGTTTTCTGTACATCAAGAGCTCACTGTATGTCTGATTACAGACACGTAAATATGTATTGAAATTACTAGGTTTGAAATGTACTTAAAGTTTGTTTAAATTATTTCAAAATATTTGTGAATGTTTTGGCTGTTTTTCATCTTTATGTGATATCTTTTTTTTAATGTAATATTTCGGAGTTGTTAGTAAAGGAATTGAATTAAAAATTTTTAACACTGAAGAGCATTACTTTTAAAATAAATATCTATTACGTAGGCACTAGGAAAATGTAAGGCAGCTACCTACTAAACCTACAGCCACTGAGTTTCAATAGGGAATCTGGGTCTGGCTAACTCGGTGTATCATATATTCCGTGGCAGTGTCAGTGACATGGCTCAGCAAGAACTACACTGCCACTTTGACTTGGAATCTTCTGTTACGACATGGGCAGTGACAACTCTGGAGCAGTGACAAAGTCGCCCCGACAGGACATACTACTCTACCCATCCCTAGCGGACGGTTCGTATTATTAAAACTGTTGTAAACTTGAGATTTGACTGTTTATAAACTGGCTAATTTAATGAAGACAATAATAGTAAAGTAACTCCCGATGGAAGGTAACTGGGAGTAAATGACTAATTACTCTCTTTGATTGACTACAGAAGTGATGCTACATGCAGTACAATATTCAAGAGTTGAAACAAAACTACTAAAATATGAGCAATGAATAGGTAAAATTTTAGAAAAAAGATGTAAAACAAGACACAACGAAGCTAATATTTTTGTAATGCCAATTCCGTTTCCAGGAGCACTAAAACGTAAAATACAAGAACATTTAAAATATGGGAAAGGTGGTAATTGTTTCTTATTATACGCAAGGTAGACTTGCATGTAACAATAACAGCAGTCTACATTGTTGGTGCAGTCAGTCTGGTGAAACACGTGAGTAGCGCTGCTCACCTCTGGGCGTAGGCGGCCTTGTGGTCGCGGATCATGTCGCAATAGTGCTGTTCGCAGCCCGGCTCCGACAGTCGCACGTAGCTCAGCAGGCCGGAGCGTTGCAGGGCCTTGAGTACGTAGTGGGTGTTGTTGAGGCGGAACACAGCACGCAGGAAGGCATCCCCGTACAGCTCGCTCTTGCTCAATAGCGTCAGGTTCAGCTGAGCCAGCACCTTGCCTGCACAATCCAGCACATTGTACAGTGTTCATGATAACCAGAGCACTTTCCAAATCAACTTTGCTGCCTCTAAACTGTACGTACCAGCATGAAGGCTCTCAGTGAAGTTGTCTGCGAATTAAGTCCTGGCCCGTTGCAAGTGAAATGTTATGGCAAATCGAGTTATTGGTGTCTTTTCTTTATACACATTAGTATACAAACTAGCAAATAATTAACACATTTTTTATGTTCCAAACAATTTCGGTTGCCAGGACACTTTTGAAAATTTTCACTCGTGAATAGCAGTTGGACATCCTGAATTATGATTTTATATATCCGCTATATGTAAGATAGAAACATTTTTATTTTGTCAAATTTTATAGCAAAAAAATGCATGCATCATTATTAGAAAATAAAAACGTTGTTATTGTAACGATTGCACTCAAACTAAATGGAATTTGTTATTCATTCTTTTAATCAGTACATATTTAAGTGGAAAACATTAAAAAATATGTAACTATTAGGATGAAAGGACAACCTTGCGAGAGTAAACTTGCGATGTTTACTTGTCATGTTACAACACACATTGTCACGTCATAGTAGTTTTCGTGAGATAAATATTGCACTTTATCGAGACATTGAAAACTGCCCAAAAACATTGACTAGCTTTTGAGTTTTACAAGATTTTTACATCACCCACATACAGCTTTTGTTCATTTGTAAGCAACAATGTTTTAATTAAATCCTTTTCAGTTCAATATCAATCCAACACCAATCCACAAACTAACTACAAAATACTACTAAATATATTCTATTCTTCATAAAAAAAAATACTCCTTACATAGTAAAAATGTATTTACAATCCACATTTTCGGAAATTCAATAATAGATCCACCAGTGGTGAATGCTCTGGCGTGCACCGGTGTTCACCGGTTCAGAGACTTTTCCAACATCAGGTTGTTTATATATATTTGTTACGAATGTAAATTAATAAATACATATATGCAAAATAACTTTATAATACGGGAAACCCATACTAAACACTGTGCTAACGTATTTTCTAATAAACATGCTCTTTCTTTATAAAATACAAATTAAGTCTCACATCTTCCTGCGATGTTTGTGCACATTTAAAGACATAACATTTTTCACTTACAAATAAACCTGGCCATTTGCCTTTCTTTGACCTTACAGTTCACAAATGCTTTATTTATTTACATATGTGTTTGCGAGGTTGTGTTCAAAAATTAATCGGTTGATGTTCCGGTGCACATCCACCAATGTTTAAGGCCGGTCGAACCGGTGGATACACAGATTCAACTGAACTCGACCAAAACATTAGTTTCCGAACGTCTGATGTAAATTGGTGGATGTACCAGTGAATTTCCGAAAACACGAAATGAAGTGGTAGAAACCTATTTGTTTTTGTTTTCTTGGCAATATGAAAACTTCACAAATTTGCTTTCAATGCAGTTGTAATCTTATTTTTTATGTTCTCTACTATTACCAAATCAAAGTGCATAGGGCAGGGAAATATTTAAGCACATGTCTTTTCCCATCCACTCAATGTTTACTTCGCAGTTTTGCACTTTGGTCAGTGTGTATGTGTGTGTGTGTGTGTGTGTGTGTATATATATATATAATTAGGGATGGGTCGGTTCGGTTCTTCGGTTCCAATTTATACCGGTTCTTGAGGTTTGACTCGGAACCGGTTTTAGGTTAACAACAATTACTCGGTTCTTGGTTCTACACAGCAATGGGAAAACTCTGTTTTCCAGCACGAAAAAAAAAAAAAAAAAAGTGTGGCACTGCATAAAAGAAGCAAAAAAAAAAAAGATAAGGAATCCCGCCGCCCACAACAGTTGTTGACATTCTTTTAAAGAACCTTTGTAGTTTACCTTTATCATACAGCATGGCACAATGTTTTGGTTTTAGGGCCATGAGTTATTTAATTAAAGTATTTTCCAAACATATCACAATCACCACATATTAATGTAAAATAAGAATAATTTTTTACATATTTACTAACTTTAAATAAATTTAATACAACAAGTTTAACTGTATACATTAAAACTTATCTTCACACTTTGTTATTGTTCAATTCTTCCATATAAAGGTTAGATAAAACATTTAATGAATTTTACCTGCATTGGTTTAATAAAGTTGCAAGCAAAAGGCAAGTATTCAAAATACATAGAACCGAATACTGGAACCGATATTTAAATTGTAGAATCGGCACCGGAACCAGAATCAACATTTTTGGTTATTCGACCCATCCCTAAATATATATATATATTTGGGATGTGATGATTCCACTTTTTTTAGATTCTCAATCTCGATACAGATACCTTTCTCGATTCTTGATTCCATAAATTGCGATTCTTGTACTTACAGACAATTACTTTACAGGATTAAATACTGTATAGGAGTTTGTGGAATTGAAGGTATTTAAACTAGGCCTACGTTGGCCTATTACTAACATAAATAATATAACACTTGAACAGTGGGAGTTCAAAGGACGCATATGAGATAATATTGAATACATACATATATATTTATATATATGAATATACATACACAGATATATATTTCGCCCACATAGTTTATTCGAAAATATTTTGAAACATTACTTGCTATCATAAATAACTGTACATAGATAATACCATAACAGACTGGTGTTAACCATAAACAAAACACACCTGGGCGGGATTGGAGATTTTGAGCCAGGAAAATTTTGGGCAGGGCTGAAAATAAATTTTTCCACGAGAAAAGGACGAGATTGGGAATGCATCATTGCTAAATAAGGAAAATCTACATTAGTGCTTCTAGATACAAAGGCATTTTGCAGACACTTTATTTGACATTTGTAAGATAGTTAACTTACACTGCTCATTTTTTTAAAACAATTGTGTGGAAATGTTTTTCTTGTTATAATCAAACGTGATTTGTTTTTGAAATGGTATGGCTTATTTGCTTAAGTACTATCAGCGCTGCTGCGGAATTACACCAACAGCAACGGCGCTAGTAGTCTAGTAAATAACCATGGCAGACGTTAGATGGTCGTTCCAAAGCCGTAAGATGTCGAGAAACTTGGTTTCCTTTTATGATAACGCTATTTTTTATTTATTTCTCAGAAATATTACAACAGTACAAATATAATTTCTTCTTGTCCCGTACCACATCATAACGCAAACAGTTAAGTATGCAGACGTTATTTACAATGTTGTGAACGAAGAAACGTCATATCAAAGCCACAAGAAAGCACAAAAAGTGCAAAAGTGAACATTCCATAAGCAGAATGAAAATTTAGTTTCTGTCACGTGCAAATTAATAATATGCTATGTTCTTAATATAAGTCCTTTGCCATGGCAACGTTGAAATCATCTGCTATGTGGTAAATTTTTTAAACATTCTTTTTTATTCGAGTGAGAAAAGTATAGGTCATACAAAAAGTGAGGTCGTTTTCGAATTGGCACTTTTAGTTTACTAAAAGGTCAAGTGACCTGAATTAGTAGACAAAATTATGATGTACTTGGTATTTCAGTATTTAGTTTTTAGTATGTAATGAAACTTGCTAAAATACGAAACTACAAAATCGCAACCAAACTGAAGCTACTGAATATGTACTAATATACTAAATGGTGAATTTGAACACAGCCAGAAAATTTTTACTTTCAGATTATTTCCGCATCTCATATTTTCACACACAAAATAGTTTTCCAAGAGTGATTCAATAATGGCATAAATCAACTAATTTTAAACATTTTTGAAAGGTGATAGGTTATGTATTTCTAATAATGGGTTTTTAATGCTTTGATTCTTGGTCTTCCGATTATCGATAATACAATTCTTCAAGAATCACAGGTATCGAGGAATTGTGGAATAGAGTCTGACATCCCACACACATATATATATATACACACACAGCACACAGAGAGTGAAAGAGAGAGAAAGAGAAAAGAGAAACACAGACACACACACACACACTTACACAAACACGTACTATTTACTTTCATTAGATCACCAACATTTTTGGTTAGATTTGTTTGTTTATAATTAAAACACACATAGGTGAGTACCATAGCGATTCAGATTGATATATATTAAATTGCACATGCAAAGATAATCTTTTGACCTTGCTACCAATCGATTTAAGAATCACTTTTGTGACATAACATTTTGTTCCGTTTTTATAGTCAATAACATGATCAACACACAAATAATTTTGTTATCCACACGTATGTGAAATAATGAGAGATAATACTGTATAACAAATGGAAAATTGTAAAACTTAATGTTTGTAAAGAGTTTTCATGAAAAAAAGAAGCTCGCACTGTCATTTTAGATACACTTAAACCAGCTATTTTGTCAATGTTTCGCAATTACTGGAATTGTTATAGAATTTTGAGAATGAACATAACTTCTCAGTATTTAACATTATTTTGTATTATTTCACGGTTTGTTAAAATTTCTAGGCCACACTTATTACTCAATACAGCATTCTAGTAGAAATTTTTACATGAAAGCCTACGGTTTGCTTTGCCATAACAGTTGACGCCTTGATACACTCAACGTGGGGACAATGAAGGTGTACAGACCCAGTATCCCTCTAGAGATCAGGGAAATAAGGTCTTCTTAAAAAGGATATTAAGTGGGTCGTATGGGCCAACATGGTTGCACCCTGGGGGCGTCTGGCCCTGGCTCACCAGAGCGCGTACACACTGAGGGTTATGCTACCCCTTTTACGGCCCGTCTGGTGATTGGGCATTTAGGAATAGCTGTGGAAATACAGCCAGGCACTTCCAGTGATAATACATTAAATCTCAGAGGATAAAACCAAAATATGAAAATACTAGCTTTTACCCGCGGCTCCGCTTGCGTGGTTATAGTAACAAACTTATAGGGAGAAATAACGGTATTTGTTAGTAGACAGACACTGATCATAAACACAGAACAGAGCGCTAACAATGTCATTTTTTGGTGCTAGACTCACTCTTTTACATAGCCACTGGTCTTTGTAGATCTGGGTAAACGCTAACAATCAGTACCGTATCACTCTGCACCAAATAACTAAAATCCCCCATTAGTGACACACAGCCCTCTGCATCTGTTTCTAACCGCCCATCTCCAATTTTTAATAGTGTATCAGGATAATGTCCTGTATTAACGTCATTGTAGAGGTGCACTCTCATATTTGTCGTTAAGCTGCATTTCTTGACGTTTGCCCATAAGCTTGACAACTTGAGACAGGCTTTGATTTCACCTGCAGGTGTGCCCCTCTGAATCACTGGTAGAGTTTGGCAGAAGTCACCAGCCAGTAATACAACCATTCCTCCCATAATGTCTGTATTGTTTCGTATATCCTGTAGAGTTCGTGTTTGGACCTCTATCGCTTTTTTGTGTGACACTGTGCTTTCGTCACACACTAACAACTTACATTGACGCAGCATTGTACCCAGAGCGCTATTATCCTAAAAAATTTTCCTGAGGGAATGAGACATTTTTTCGGGATAAAAAGTAGCCTATGTCACTTCCCGGCCCTCCAAGAATCTCTGTACAAAAAATCACGTTGATCCGTTACTCCGTTGTGACGTGAAAGAGGGACAAACAAACAAACACACTTTCACATTTATAATATAAGTTAAGATGTTATTACTATTTAGAGGATTTAGTGGGTGTCCTCGAGGCGCAGGCACAATCATAATTATTGTTTAAATTTAAGTAGCAGTGCGGAGGACAGATCTGGCGTGGTCCGTCCAGGAAGGAATCTACTCATCCTAGGGCCGGTGCCTTGGGGTAGACCCCTGCCGGAGTTCTATCGCTCGTTCGGGGCAGGAGCGTGCGCTTCACAAGGGATGGTGCTCGGGCCTATAGCGAATTGGAGAGAGGACACCCTGATTCCCCTCTGCGAGAAGTTGAGTGAGCCTGAGTCTCGTAACTTCTCAACGTATTTGATCTCCTCAAGCCTCAGGAGCCTCAGAGAAAGGCTCTCTCTCCCCCTGCCACAGTGGCGCTAGAGAGCAGCACTACCAGCCAGCAACCAGCTAACCAAGCTTTGACAAGAGGTTGTAGCACACTTCAGTGGGGACTTTGGTTCGACAATATCGCTGTGATTGAACGTGCACCTAGAAGTAGATGACTGGATATGCACACAGTAGCCAAAGAAAGGAATGGGAGGTGAAAGAGAAAGATTAGACAAAAAGAGGTCACTTGGTAGATATATGATTTATTCCGTCAGTAGGAATTTCCAAGACATATATCTCCGACCTGTGCCCACTAACATCCGATGAACGAGGGACCAAGTTTGCCAAGTTGCTTGCTGCAGGGCGACGAGATATCGATAGAAGTGCGGGCGAGAGAGATCCACACCCGGCGCGGACGAGGCACGTGGCCAACACTCGAAATGAAGGAGAAGGCTTCGTGGCAAGAGCTTCTGCCTAGTGTGTTGAGAAACACAAGTACTGACAATAGTAACGTTCTATGTTCAGTCTAACTGCTACTGCTGAAAGTAAGCAGTACGGTAAGCGTGGCAAGATTGCGAGAGTTGCAGATGATGCTCTGGTCAGAACTGCTCACAAACTGCCCTGTCTGGAGGGCAGGCATAGGAATAAATACCCTCGAGAGACATGGCGAGCGAGGGATGGCTGAAGTTAGCCACATGGACGTGGAGGCCTCCCCTGATACTGGGAAAGTGTGCGCGTTCGGTGCCAGCTGGCCAGGGGAAGGCAAGTGAGGGGGTGGAGGCACCCACTCAGACTGGAGCGCGGTGTCTTGCAGATTATCGGCCTCTCAGGCGACAAGGAGTTGACTCGCTTGTGAATAGGAATGGTATAGAGGCGAAATGAGAGGTGGCGTTAGGCGCCACGGTACACCAGGGGAGCACCAGAGGCTGAGGCTTGGATATGTATCCGACAGTGCTCGTTCCGCATCACCGTGCATTTCATTTACAGCGAAAACATTTTTTAAGGGCAATGAACATTAAACATTATAAAAATGGGTCCACATTATAAGAGTGAAATCCAATGCGACTTACTACAATAGCACAGTTTTTATGTTCACTGACAAAATATCAATGTGTACTTACACAAAAAATTAATGGGACATGTGGAAATCCTGTTTAGAAGAATGGATATCAATTAAAAACTGTGTTAAGTGCTGCCACAATTTTTTTTTACTGTTTTTTACTAACATGATCTATGATTGTCATCTTTTAGATTAAAGTAACTGTTTTTATTTTGATATCCGATAAAACCACTGCTTTATTTAAATGTTATTTATTCTCAGTTTTAAAAAACTAAAAATTTGTATCTAAATATTATAAGATACATTTTTTCAATAAAATTTGCTTTTGTTTAACTATTGCATTGTCCAATTTGTAACCCAAATGACCACAAAGAATGGAAGATGATGATGAGCATAGAATACAACATTAAAGTGTGTATGTAGGCTTCAAAATAAATTCCATTGCTGCAGCGATACCTCAAAGTAGAAATTGTATCTGACAGTAGCGATACCTCAAAGTAAAAGTTGGCAGTTCCAATACAAACTGCCAATTCAGAGATTTGCCAGTATTTTTTTATTCAGATGGTTTCTCTAGCATTAGTGGCAGTTCCAATACAAACTGCCAATTCAGAGATTTGCCAGTATTTTTTTATTCAGATGGTTTCTCTAGCATTAGTGGCAGTTCCAATACAAACTGCCAATTCAGAGATTTGCCAGTATTTTTTTATTCAGATGGTTTCTCTAGCATTAGTGGCAGTTCCAATACAAACTGCCAATTCAGAGATTTGCCAGTATTTTTTTATTCAGATGGTTTCTCTAGCATTAGTGGCAGTTCCAATACAAACTGCCAATTCAGAGATTTGCCAGTATTTTTTTATTCAGATGGTTTCTCTAGCATAAAATCAAAATGATTTTTAAATGAAATATTGCAGTGGACTGAAAACACATGTACCGAAAAACAGTATGCACCAAAACTTTTCAAACAAAATTCTTACATAAATAATAACATTATCTACTTTAACAATTTACTGAATATTGCTTCAAGTGAAAAATCTTTTGGTTCTGTCACTTGTGATTTCACGCAATGATAGTTGTTAAGCTGGTTGCTGATGCAAACATTTAATACCTGGGTGTGAAATACCTTATTGTTGTGCTCCCTTAGTTCAGCTGATGCTTGGGATTCAGGCAGAGGTGCAACTTTGCTCCACATGCATTAAAATAAGGGAAGCGGTTAATACATAGCAACAAGCACTGCGTCCTCGTTTCATCTCTCTTCTTCTTCTTCTCTCTCTCTCTCTCTTCCCCCCTCTCTTTTGGACGCAAGCACTTGCTTCCTTCTCATACATGTCTGACAAGAGGGGAATCGATAGAGTACATGCATTAAATAAAACTAATAATGTCATCTCATTTCTTAACAATGCACGGTTATCCTATTGAACGCACCACACCACAGAGCTGCCAAGTGCTTGACCGATCTAACAAGGTCGTGGTAGTCGCAGAGGATACGATGGCAATCTGCTGTGGCAGTGTGCCGTTCTTACACGTTTCTAACTCTAAGATTGCAAAAATTATCTGTCACTCAAAATAGTTGATCCTATCATCACTGTAATATTTCAAACCAAATGGGCAAAGATGTTTTCTTTTGCATTTAAATGTTTTTTTTCCCAATAAAGTTGTTTAAATGAAATATTAATTGAACTCAACAAGCAGCATCTATCATATAAAATTATACCCATACCAATCAATTGTATTTGCCCATTGACAACTAAATTGTGCATTGGCTCTCAAGACCTCACTGTTAAAAAGGGTCACAAATCTTTTCACTCACTAAATTGCACCTTTTAACTAGGGATGGGTCAGTTCGGTTCTTCGGTTCTAATTTATACCGGTTCTTGAGGTTTGACTCGGAAGCAGTTTTACGTTAACATCTACTTGGTTCTTGCTTCTACACAGCAATGGCAAAACTCTGTCCTTACAAAAATAACTACCGTATTTAGTTGCGTATAGCGCGNATAGTGCACTTTTTCCCCCCAAAACAAAGTAAAAACTTTCTGAACTTTCTTGTAAAAAAAAAAAAAAAAAAAAAAAAAAAAGGAGTGGTAGTCGTAAACTATTCCGTGATGTTTAGAAGGAATTAAGTATAGGAGAAAAGTCTGTTATCTCATGTCTCACTCTTACATTATCACTCCTCTCCCTTCTCTCTCTTTATCTCTCAGCTCTCTCCAGTAAGCAACACTGCTAGCCGATAAATACATTCCTCCAAGCCTTCTTTGTTTCAGTGTAAGCCAAAGGATAAACAAAATTCCACNAAGCTACTTTTTTTTGAGAGGTGTCACATTCCAGCACAGCAAAAAAAAACCCAGCAAGTCACTGCATAAAAGAAGCAAAAAGGAAAAGTAATCCGGCCAGCCGCTCTGCAGTTGTTGATGTTCTTTTAAGGACCATAGGTTACCATTATCGTATTGCACGCCACAATGTTTTGGTTTTTAGCGCCACGAGTTACTTTATTAAAGTATTTCCCAAACATATCACAATCACCACATATTAATGTAAAAAAAATAATAACTTGTTACATATTTACTAACCTTAAATAAATGTAATACAAGTTTATCTGTATACATTAAATCTTATCTTCACACTTTGTTATTGTTCAATTCTTACATAGGTTAAATAAAATAATAAAGTTGCAAGCAAAAGGCAAGTATTCAAAATAGAACCGAATACTGGAACCAACATTTAAATTGTATAATCTGTACCAAAATCGATATATTTTGTTATTCGACCCATCCCTACTTTTAACACATATTTTTTCCAGTATTGGACACTATAGTGTGTGCTAGTAATTTCTTTTCTAGTCTACCAACAGAGAGCTCCCACATAGCACATTTCCAAACCTTTTGGCACTGAGACACTCGCCAAACATGGAATATATATATATATATAAATAATTTCTTCTTATTTACTATCATCAAATATATTATTAGTAATATTAATTATTCAAATAATATTATTAACATTAGAAACAGCAGTAGCTATTATTCAAAGATATGTATTTGCTGTTTTAACAACACTTTATATAAGAGAAGTAAACTAATAATAATATTTAGATTAAAAATAATTTTTTTGAGTCAATCTTATACAAAGTGGAGGTTTATTATACAATAAAAAAAACATTATATTAAATTTACATATATATATATCTATTTAGTATATAAAATTTCTTTATGACATAAGGAAACCCATAAGTCAATGAATAACAGTTTCCATACTTATTTATGTATACATGTTGTAATGATGCAATATGCTTAATTTTTCGGGACACGAGTGTAAATTCTTTCGTGTGTATTTAGCTTTGGAAAGCCTTGTAATATTTTATCAAGTTTCAAGTAAAGCCGCGGTGGCTAGTTTCCCGTGTTTGTTGGTCGAGCAGACGTGTGCGGACATCTGCTGTTTACGTCCGTTTACCGTCTAGTTTCGAAAGGTTTTCGAAAGTTGTTGTTTTGGTTATGTGGCTGCGACGTGACGCAGTTGCGAGTACAACAACATGTTGTGAGCGCGAGACACAGCGTAGTTTGGATGACGCTACTGGCATCGCCGGAGGCCTTGCGCTTATCTTAGGAAAAGGGGGGATAGGCCTGCCTAATATATACTGGTGGTGCCTATCGCCTAAGAAAGAAAGTCACCAACCGTCGAAGAAGGCGCATCGGGCGTGAGAAGACGCGTTAGGCGTGAAGAATTTCACCCACACCGGCAAGCACCCGTGACCGTAAGATCTTTTGTTCGCATTTCTTTTTCAATTTAACGTCACTTAAATTCTATCAACTTATTTCCGCCGGTGTGGGGGGTCGTTAGGGTGCCAGGAGGGAACAAACATCCCTCCTGCCTTCGGAACTTAAGTCTTGCGATGCAAGTTAAGACATTAACAAACTGTAAACTACTGTGGCGCTGTTTTCTGCACTGGGATAACTAATTGTGAAAGTTCGTACTCTGAAAACTGGAAAGTCATCTGTGCAGCACTGTGAAACTTCAATGATAAATAAAGTATAAAGCAAACTAATCTGGAATTTCTTCTTTTTACTTAATCGGTGTCACCTGGAACTGAGTCTCGTATTCTACCTATGAGCAAGCTGTGGCAACAAGTAATACTTCCGCAACGTTACAATATGGCGCCTACCTGTGAGGCGGTAATATTATAAAGACGGAACTCAATGTATACTAATCGTCCTCTTCCACGGCAAGTTCACCTCTCGATGTCCACTTCAGTGACCCAGGAATGGTGCCGGACAGGGAATCCCACCACTTGACGTACACCCTTCTGTTATTTCATTTCAGCATCTGCTCTACCAAATACACATCTGGAAACTTCGTCGGCTGGATCTCCTCGACGTGGAAATTGCCATAGATGGGTATGTTGTTTAGATCTTCATGATAGTAGGTCCTCAGAGCATAGTTGCATATGTGTTGCACACGGAACAGTTCAGGGCTCCAATTCGTGGTGAACCCTTTCTTGAAGACGCCTTTCTGTTTGGAGATGCACACCAGGTTGCCGATCTTGGCATTAGGCTAGCGTGGGTCCCTCCTCTTCAGAATAGCATACACGGTCCAAAGCAATAAACCATAGAATTGTACTTGCGAATGAGTTGCGGCAGTAGCTTCAACCACTTGTAGCTGCTGTTCACAGACTAATGCTTCCACATCTTGCCATTCAGTCTTGTTGAACCTCTCGACAATAGATGCTTTGAGATGGTTGTGCATGGACTAATGATTCATGTTATGTTTCTTCACCAGGGCCTTGAACTTAGCATTGTATAATTCCTTGCCCTGGTTGGTTTCAGATTTTTTGGTACGTGTCCTTCACGTAATACATTCGCAGTGGCCTCGGTGGCATCGCATGTATTCTTTGACTTGACTGTCCTGGCCCAGGGGAATTTTCTATAGGCATCGATGACTATCAACATGTATTTGTAGCCCTTGTTGACATGAGCATATGGTATTATCTTGACGAGGTCAGCTTGAAACAGGTCGTTCATCCCGCAAATCATGACCTTGTAACAATGGTCTGCACCTGGTGGCCACATGCAGTTTGTAGGCGATTCCCAACCCACTCATGTAGCCTCCTTCCTTCAGTTCTTCGACGATGGATATAGGTAATCTCGTTGGTGTGCGACTAATATCTAACTCTTTGTCAAGCGACCAATAGTTACAGCCTATCAACGAGTTCATTCGGGTCATCTGAAAATACATAATCAAAGTTCTTGTCACCGTCTATCATCTTCAGACCTTCCCCACTTTTCAGTGCTAGGCTACTGAAGAAATCTGTGAGAATGTACATTTTTTCGTTATCTTCGTCCTTATAAACACCGGTCTTGGGATCGTTATCGTAGTAAAGTGTGCGCGTGAGTTTGAGGAATGTCTTGTATTCCAGCAGGTCAGATTCTGTAATTTCCCTGGGCTCTTTGCAAAATAGAAGTTCGTAAAGCATCTTGCAATTAAACATAATCTTACGTAATAATACTCTAAAAATTGTATACATAGCTGGTTCATGGTTAAGTTGACACTTTTGAAATCAACCTCTCAAGCAATTATTTCTACAAATACATGTATTTGAAACATAAACAGTGACTGGTTGTAATGTTAAAGTCTTAATTTGTGGCACTTGAAAATAGTTTTTGTTTGATACACAATAGAATAGAACTAGGGATGTCACACTCAATCCCACAATTCCTCGATACCCTCGATTATCAAAAAATCGTACAATCGAGTATCAGAAGTCCAAAAATTGAAGTAACAAAACCCCAATTACTACAAATACATAACCTATCACCTCTCAAAAACTGTTTAAAATTACTTTATTTATGCCAGTGAATGAATTACTCTTGGAAAATTATTTTGTGTGTGAAAATATGAGATGCGGAAATAATCTGAAAATAAAACTGTACTGGCCGTGTTAAAATTTACCATTTAGTATAGTAGTATTTGGTAGCTTCAGTTCGGTCGTGTTTTGTAGTTTTGTTTTTAGAAAGTTATGTTATATTTTAAAAACTAGGGGTGTGCGGGATCCCGAACTTCGGGAAAAATTTTGGGAATTCATAATGATTTTCTTGCTGAGCAAGAAATAAATTTTTCCGAATATTTTTGGGAAAACTTTATGTTCAAGTCTGTACGTGTTGTTCCAACTAAAATACAAGTCTGGTTTCGTACAAGAAGCTTTGCATAGACTCTTCACATAAGCGATTATGATTTAATGAATCAAATATTGCCGAGAAAGTTTTGATTCTTCCGCTTATTAACAAATTTCGAAGATCGTTTCATAAGGTAAAAAATTTTTGTACGTCATATATTATATAACGTTAACAGTACGTATTTATTGCGAAAATTAACTAAAACTGGTTGCAAACTTGCACTATTAGGAAAGTACGTGCGCACTGAATTCGTCTTATATGCGAGCGACATCTATAAGTTGCAAGTATCGATTGCTGGTTGATATGGGACGCGAGTTTTGATATACCTAAACATTCACGTAAAAATATGCTAGTATGCGATGAATGTTTAATTCAACTCCAAATGTATAACTATTTTACTGAGATCTAACATGGTTTTTTTAATATGGGTTTGGTTAAAACGATTCATAACACGGCAGCAAATTGTATTTGTTTTTTGTTCGGAATGTGTTTGTTTTAAATTGTGTGATGTAATCACTCGTCGCCGAGACGTTGACAAACACCAAACGTAGCAAATTTGCTATGTGAAAAAATATAATTGATTTACTTTGCTACTTTTCATTTCAATATCGATAGAGTAATTAGATTTAGCATACAGATTCAGTATGTGGCATTCATAACCTGCCCAATGCGACTTGGCTGCGATTGTAGTTGCACTATGTGATTCGAAGCGTGTGTGTTCACGGACGTTAAAACTTCCACTGAAAGTTAATTTGAGTAAATTTGTGTCAATGTACACATATTTTACTACCAAAAATGCTGTTCTTGCAAACTTTTTAATAATTTCATGTGTTGGTTAACATTTATCATGTCTATTTTTGAATAAACTATGAGGACGAAATATATATGTGTATACATATATACATATACATATGTGCACGCACACGCACACACACACACACGCATGCACGCCGACACACACACACACTCACACATTTTTAATATTATCTCATATGCCTCTTTTGAACTTTTTGGAATTTCATATGAATATGCTCCCACTGTTCCGTGTTATATAACTTGTTAGTAATAGGCCTACTACCAATGTAGGCCTAGTTTAAATAATTAAAGTTCACACCCTCCTATACAGCATTTAGTTCTGTAAAGTAATTGTCTGTAACTAAAAGAATCACAATTTTTGGAATCGAGAGTGGTATTGGCATCGAGATCGAGAATCAAAAAAAGTGGAATCGTTACATCCCTAAATAGAAGTGGAATAAAAATGGCCTGCCTAGGCTTGTGACAATTCCACAATGTCACTGCTGGATACACAGATACTGGCAGATCAATGTGCAGTAATACCTACGCATGTCAGAGAGAAGAAACTAAGCGAGGGGCAGTTATCATGATATAAGGAGGAGGGTAGGTTAGCAGTTTACTCACGAATGTAGATGCCCAGCAGGGCACGGGGGCGATCCGCACGCCCGGGCACCACATTGCTGTACGACGGCTCCTGTGCCAACACGGTAGCGATTGTGTCTGTGTAGTCTAGCAGTTGCTCGAGGAACACCAGCACATTACTGGTGAGCTCGTGGACCGTGCCGTCACGCGGCAGCTGTGTGCCTCCGTCACAGCGCACGCTCTCCACAAAGTCCTCCAATGCTTTCCAGCCCTGTACACACCCCACCAATCTCCTCCATCAATACTGCCTGCATGCTGGCCAACCACAACACACACGCACCACCAACCATGGCAAGACAGTCAAGAAGGATATGCAGACAAGCCTGATTAAATAAAATGATAACATACGAACCTAGTTCATGGAAAAGTCAAGTTTCTCGAAAATTGTAAAAACTAACTATTAAAAAAATATCAGTTGAGAATATTTGAATATGAATGTGGTGTATGATTTCAACACACTTTGTGTATATCAACTAAGCCCAATCTGTCAGTAAAAAGCATGGCCTGTCACTCATTAGCTATAGAGCTGTATACAGTATGTGAGCTGAGAAAGGACGACTTGAGATTACTTGGTGATTAAACAAGAGGCTACTGATAACTAATGAGCCTACTTTACTCTACATGGGTGCAAATAAATTTTAGTAAAGTTCTTGAAAGCTTAGATGGTAGGTAGGCATTGACGTCTTATTGACAGCAATATCGTTAGAGCTGAAACCAGAAACATGTGCAACAGTACAAAGACTATTAAAATACACGAGTGACATATCCAAGATTCTAATTAAAAAAAAAACTCATAAAATTAAGTCAGCTTGCAATCAACTGCATCACAGAGGTAGGATTCAGAGCATCAACTTCTGATGTAATCAGTATCAGGTTCTGACAATAGGGTTCACTAACCTGAAATATTAACTCGGTCATCATTTTGAAAATAAGTGTCTGAACCACTAAAAGACATAAGTGTATATGGTTTACCATAACGCTACTTGTGTGAGAAATTTATGGAAATTGGTTGATTGGTCTCCGAGCTATGGTATAAAAACCTTATCTTCTTAAATGGGGCTATTTTACAAAATAGCTTAAAAGAGGCTATGCACACAATGTTTGTAATGGATACTGTCAGCATAAAAAGTTTGAATGAAATTGTTAAATTGTTGAATAGATAAGCCAAAAATATATAAATATATTAACATGATCAACATTTTGTAGAATCATTGCCTGACCCCATTTAAATTATGTAACTATACTTGACCTTCTGTAGGTGTGCAAAATTTTCTGGAAATTAGTCTAATTATTCTGTAAATATGACAAAATACTTCATTTACTCACCTGACACTACTTTGCAAAAATAAATTCGGCAAAGGAGGATATCTGTATGCATATCGGTTGATTGGTCCTTAAGCTATGGCATAAAACCTCCATTGATTATCTGACAACCTTCATAAATGGAAGGCAAAACGTTCATATACTAGCACATTCGATTATTGTCATAGATGAAAAATAAAAGTTAAATTAATATATATCGACATCTGAACTCTGCCTAAGTCATACATACAAATATATTCAGATAGTCCTGCAGGCTTCCGTACAACCCCGTAAGTTCCGCTGTGCCATGCTGTGGTACACCCACTTGGACTGACCGCAGCATTGCATTCCATCACCCAAGGTACAGGGATAGGTGTCTTTGTGAGCTGGCTTCACCAGTAAACATTTGCATTCTATTAGCAGTGTTTTGGTTCTCAGCTCGCTTTGCTCCTGTACCCGACTGATCCTTCTCTATACCCTGTTTCAACTAACTATTGTCAACCGTACTTCCAGGTCCTAGTACGGACTTCCCTGCGCCCTTCAACAAATCTTAAGCTATCCAACATTCGATCCTGTAGCTGGGGTTCTGCCGACTGTAAACAATCACCTCCCTGGTCACCCAAGGGACAGAGTGTAGTGGCAGTCCACTGTTCCCCTTGACAACCTTGGGAGCAGACACACCATAGGCACGAGAAAGGTTCTGAGACTGGGAGGCTCGCCCTAGCTTCTGCCTGCAACCTACCCCAAATTATCGCAACCCGACCTCACCACAATCTACCACGCCACCTGCTTGGATTCAACCCCCTTACTGTCTCTTTTAGTGTCCCACCATCAGGTTGAGAGGCAGAAGGCACACACGACTGCCTTCGTTCAGGCTCGTCACTCTGCAGAACACAGAGACTGCAAAACTAATCACATTTTCCAATTGACTGCACAGGGAGTGCACTCGGTGCGCACTGAAAACTGAAAAAGTGCATGTGTCACGTGATTGCCAGAAACGACAGTATATTATTTATGAATTAACAACTGAAACATGCCACATTAAAAGTGCAAAACATTTGCGACAACATACGATTTTCAGGCGAAAATGCTTGAACGTAGATGTTGATGAAAGGATTTAAGTTTAGATTTACGAAATTCTGTTGATAAATTTTCTTCAATTTCTCTTCTTTAACTTGTTGAAAAGTGTATGCACGAGTCATTGGGTGAAATCAACCTCATCGCCGCTGTAGTGACAAATGATATTGTCAATATAACAAGAGCATATTTGTTCCATATTAACTATAACGTATTATTCAGCTGCTGAAATTTTAGACATTGTAGAATTTCAAACATTACAATTATTTTCTTGTTGTTTTGATAATCGCAGGTCGCCGCCACATTGCTCTGAAACTGCCGCACCGGCTTCAGACACGGTGCGTAAAAAATTGCTTCTAGTGTGCAATCTTTCGTGCGACTCGTAATTGGAATAGGAAAATCCGACTGCTCTCAGTGCAAGTTCTGGTAATTGGAACAAGCGGCACTCGGTCAGTAGGCACCGAGTGCAGTCCAGAGCAGTAATTGCAATACGCTATAAGAAATCCTGCCTACGGAGCCCACAAGTTACAAGGGTACACCGCTGGTTCCAGTGAGATAATGTCCAAGGATGCTTCAGTGTACCATGGGCTGTTTCCTTCTCCTGTCTACTCTACCAACGTCAGCTTCTTGCACCTCGCCAGCACGTACCACCCCACACTGTCCGTCAGCTGTCCTTTACCTCCCCACCTGCGGCTCCACCCCCAGCCAGCTACACCACAGTTAAGGTTTATTCTACTCAGGTTGGAAAGCTCAATGCTTTTAGTTTGGCAACTAAAATATTTTGTCACTAGGTAAGTGCTGGTGTCGCATATGTACCACATGTTCTCTATTTCTACATTTATAAAACAAAAAATTGCAATAATCATAAATAAAAACATAAAGTAAGTACTTAACTAAGTGAAATCTTTCTCTTTAATTATTAAGGTAGCTTAAAATTTTAATTAAAAGTGATCTCTTTGGAACACTAGTGCTTACCTAGCGGCGCAAATTTTCCCTATGCCAAACTCTCCCATAAGAAAACTGGTTTTGTTCCTAACCTGAGTAGAAGTAACCTTACCCCAGTCCATGCATCAATCAGCCAAGCTGAAAGTGGCTATGCCGAAAGCTACACAGAAGGTTAATGAAATACTCCCTAGAGCACATTCTCTGGCTAGGACTGCTCCATCTCTCAATTAACTCCATTACCCTGTTAATGTAGCGCTTGCTTCCCACGCTCCCAAGAAGGGATGCCTGCTTCTGACACAGAACCAGAACAAGTATACTGTAAAAAAAATTGCATTTATAAACCCAGCATATTAACTGTACACAGCATCTGAAGAATTCTTTAAGCCACTTAATATGAAAAAGATAACTACTTTAGTGCAAAAAAAAATAGAGAAAAGTGCTAAATAAGTAAACTAGGTATTTAACACTGGCACAGAGAATGTAATGACGTGTGACGTGTATTGTGCATTGTTTTTTTTTTCCAACTCAACTCATCTTTGAGCAGCCTCACGACACCAGAACGGAGTTTGAACCCAAGACTGCTTGCCTCCAGAGCCGACTTGATGCACTCCATAGCCAGCGACAACCCCAAGAAACGGCAGATGACTCATCAGTTAGCACTATACCAGACGCCACTTATTTTTAATCGCCCTCCCTGAGCGACAAATGCTAATTGAACCCGGCAAGTTTGTTGCCCCTAAGAAAGCAACAGATACCACTTGAATACAAGGAAAACTACCCCGCTTCCAGCCTCGCCCAAGAGAATGCAGTCAGTGCTGCGACGCCCATAAAGGGAGAAACCACGCCATCGAAGACACCCAACAGCAGAAGGAAACCGAGGAGCATCATTGAGCTCACTATTTAGGGCCTTGTGCACCCCAGGAACACCACTTGATATCCGGCAGCTCACTACATCACTCCCAGTTCTGGAGCTCTGTGCCTACCATCCTCCTCACAAGGAACCATCAGTCTCCACTCTGGTAGTGACCCACATCTCCCCTCAGAACAAACAGCATTGACAGAGTTCAGTTGTTGTCATAACTACTTAGCTCATCTGCTCTTGTTTAGCTTAGCCGTGGGTCCCCTTCACCTGATTAACATATTTCACTTCCGCCAGTTACATTGGCAATTGAATAGTCTAGGACAGTGGTCGCCATACTTATGAAGCTTCTGAGCTACCGAACCTTTTTTAATCCTACTGTGAGCTACCAACTTTTAAAAAAAAATCTTACATTTGTTTATTGCCTATAAACTTTCATTTCTAGTAAACATGAAATAAATTGAAGTGTAGGTCGTATTACATAACAAATGTAATAACAGATTTTTTTTATCAGACTTATTAACTTTAATGAGAGGGATGGAACTCTTTTTTGTCATCAACAAGTTTTTTAATGTTGGGAGAGTAGGCAGTGGCTGCCATTCAAATACAGTTGTCCAAGTGTTCATGAGTGAGTCTGTTTCTGTACTTATTTTTAATAAATTTCATGCTAGAAAAAGAAATCTCACACAGATATGTAGAGCTGAACATTGCCTTCACTTTGAGACAAACCTGGACCAACATTGGGTATTTTTCTTGAGGAACAAGAGGCAAAATATTTTCAGAACTTGAAGAAAGCAATTTTACAGATAAATCATTTTGAAAATCAATTAGTTCCAACTCGACTGCAGCACTGTCTTCTCGAATATCAAAATGCTCTCTGACAGAAGTAGAGAACTCTTCAGCATCAATCTCTACAAAAGGCGATTTGACAAACTGTGCAACAATTGAAATCCTTTTGAAATCTTGGAAACATTTGTTGAATTCACTTCTCAAATCTGAAATAACTTCAACGTATTGTTTGCTGTTGTAAGGAGGCGTTGAAGACCCTTGCTTGTCAAGGGTTTGTTTCAAACAGGCAAAGTGTTTGTATTCACCTTGGATGATATTTTTTTTCCACAGTTCCAGCTTTTTTGAGAATGAAGCAACATCTGAAATTGTTCCGCCAATATCTTTATCCTTACCTTGAAGCTGCAAGTTAAAGATATTTAACTTTTCGGTAATGTCTGTGAGAAAAACAAAATCCTGCAGCCAAACCGGATCTTCTAGTTCACGGAAGGATTCGCCTCGTTCTTTCAAAAATTCTACTAAGGCAGGAAGCAACTCTTGAAAACGTTGTAAAACTCTGCCTCTACTCAACCAACGAACTTCCGTATGAAGCAGTAGATCACCATACTGGCAATCTAGTTCATCAGTCAGTGCTCTGAACAAACGTCTCTGCATTGCATGTGCTCTAACTTTGTTCACTAATTTTATGACTGTTTTTATTACATTGCTCATACTTTCCACACAGTGACTCCTGGTGTGTTACACAATGGTAAGACAGAAATTTCGGAAAGCTGTTGTCTTTACGACACAAGGTTATGAATCCCTTCTCTCTGCCTATCATCGCAGGAGCTCCATCAGTTGTTAAGCCCACCTACCTATTTATGGGAATATTTTTATAGTTGATAAGATCTTAAACTGCTAAAAATATGTCCTGTCCTGTAGTGCGTCCTGTTAACGGTATAATCTTTACCAGCTCCTCTCTTATTTCGAAATTATCAAAAACCATTCTTGCAAAAACGGCCAACTGCGCTGTATCAACTACATCAGTTGATTCGTCAAGTTGCAGGGAGAAATAGCTGCAGCGATCAAAGTCAGTTGTAAGTTGTGAGGTAACGTTAGAACTCATAATCTCAACCCTTCTCATTACCGTATTTGCAGAAAGCTGTACAGATTTAATAGCAGACATTATCTCAGTTTTATTTTTCAAACTATCAAATAATGCATTTGCAGCTTCTAAAAATGCAGTTTTGATTATTTCACCGTCTTCGTATGGTTTCTTATTCCGTGCAATAATATTTGAAACTCGGAATGACGCCTCAGTTGCTGCTTTATTGTTGTTTAATGGTTTTAAAAAAGTTGATTGTTGAGCATTAAGTTTAGATTTTAGCTGCCTTACCTTTTCTTTCCTTAGAGCAGAATTCAGTGGGAAATCCTTTTCAATCCCTGCGTGAACGGTTTTGAAGTGACGTTCGACGTTCCCTTTCTTCCCAACTGATACACTTGCATAGCACAGTAAACACACACATTTGTCCTGTACCTGGGTAAAGAAGTAATCGGTTTCCCATTCCAAATGAAAGTGATAAGTTTTTTGCTTTTTGCTTGAACACGCCATCACACGTATACAATCAACTATGAGATGAGGCTGACAATGGCAGTTGCGCGGGAGAAACCAGCAGTTGTTGTCGTCAGCGCCCCCTGTCGTTAGCGTCAGCTCAGTGGAGGAATCAAGGCTAGCCAACCGAAGTATTAATACAATCTGCAGAAAATGTCCCCGCGAGCTACGAGTAGCTCGCAATCTACGGTTTGGCGATCACTGGTCTAGGAGATAGTATGGGTCACCGTGTCTATTCCTCTGGGATTAAACCCGTTTTCTAACTTAACCTCTGTGTGTTTATTCTAAGGTGAACTATTTCCTTTGATGCACCACGGGCGTCATTAACCTGATCTAGCCTTGCCACAGCCGTGGCCCCCTCCTAAGAAGAGACGTTACGCCACACACACCACAGCTCGCCTTAAAGCTCAGGATTGGCTCGACCAGCTGTTGCATCCTGTTGGACTGCAACCCGCTTCGTACTACGGCGCGGCCTCTTTACCCCTTTGGCTGCGGAGGGGAAGGAGTCACCAGCTTCGGCCTGCCTTCAGCAATCTCTGCCATTTCTCCGGCGCCCTCTAATCTCCGCGCTATTGTATCGTCCTACTTCCAACCCCGAGATCCATTGGAACTACATCTCTCCCAATGGGACCAGATTGTCGGAAGAGCTAAGGATAAGAGCATAATCTTTGGCACAGACATCAATGTCAAGAGTGAGCTGTGGAATTCCCCAGAGACGGACGACCGAGGAGAGGAGGTGAACAATTATCTACTAGAGAACAACCTGTTGTTGCGGAAGCGACCTACCGGTCACCTGCCCACGATACAGAATCATTTCTGGACATTACCGTAGCGACGGCGGGTGCTGTTGGTTGTATTGGGGACAGGAAAGTTTCCGACTAAGTTGAAAGTGACCATAAAATGATCCTGTTTACCATCCGGTTAAACGGTGGTAAGGGGAACAGACAAGCCAAGTCCAGATATGTCACAGCCAGAGCCGATTGGTCCCTCTTTGACACAATACTGCTAAGGAACATAGAAAACTATAGGCATACTCAAGAGAGTATGTCTATTGACGGAAGAGCTCAGAATCTGGTAAGGGTGATCATTGATGCCTGTAAGGGAGCAATTCCTCAGGTATCCAGGAAAGTACCCCATCACCCCTGGTGGGATGATGAACTGGAGCGAATGCGCAAAACAGTGAAGCATGCCAGGAAGCAGAGAGCAGTTTGACTGTATAATGTCTTGAGGGGGGAGTATCGACGAAAGCTGAGAAAGAAAAGTCAGCAAGATAGGAGAGAGCTTGTTACGGATAGATGGAACAAAGACCCATGGGGCTTGGTTTATCGGATGGTGACAGGTAAAGTCAGGAACACAGAGGAGCTTCCAGCTCTCGAGCGTGATGGGCATCTCTTGAAGTCAAGTCCTTCGAGGAAAATGCAAAACATTTACTAGAGGTATTGTTATCTGATGATACTCGGATAGGGGAGAATGAGTATCATCAAGAGATAAGAGCAGCCATGACGCTGGAGGCCAGAACCGAGGACACTGCACCTTTCTCTCAGGATGAACTCAACTTGATTGTCCGAGGGACCAAGTTGAAGAAAGCCACAGGTATGGATGGCCAAAGAAGAGCTTACCCAAGGATGAAAACAGAAATGCTGAACCTGTTTAACCAATGTCCAGAAGAGGGAATTTTTCCAGAATGCTGGAAGAAAGGTCTCCTGAAAGTGATCTTTAAAGGAGCAGGGAAGAACCCGAGACTAGCTAAGTCCTACAGACCCATCACACTACTATCTGTGATGGGAAAAGTGCTTGATCGCCTTGTGAACAGAAGGCTTTTGGAATACCTGGACGTAGTCCAAGGTATCCATGCAAAGCAGTATGGCTTTGTCAAAGGGAAAAGTACCGAGAAGACCATAATAGACATGGTTAATCAGGTAGGATAGTACACGGAAAACTATGTCCTCGCAATATCCTTGGATATCTCGGGGGCATTTGACAATGCTTGGTGGCCACAAATTCTGTGGCAACTAAGAAAACTGGGGTGCACGAGAAATCTCTATAACATCATTAGAGATTTCCTGAAAGAAAGAACATGTGATCTAGATATAGGGGACCACAGAGAGAGAAAGGAGCTAAGCAAAGGGTGTCCACAGGGTTCGGTTCTTGGCCATATCCTGTGGAACATAATATTCGAAGGACTTCTGCGACTGACCCTCCCAGATGGCTGCATGATCTATGGTTATGCTGATTACGGTCTGATGCTCATACCATCTTCGACGAGGAGAGAACTCGAGGAGAAAGCGGAAAGTGCCTCGAAAACCATTGCAAGATGGGCAGAGGATTTCAAATTGAAATTCTCTGTGGAAAAGATGCAGAGCATTCTACTTAAGGGAAAACTCCAGAGGAATCCAGTGATCAAATTTGATGGACGGGTTGTAAAACTCGTCCCGGAGATGAAATACCTGGGGGTTGTACTCTAGACACGTCTGGCATTCCATGGTCAGGTTCGCTATGCGGTGAACAAGGCTGTAGTGATGTACCAGAAGGTCAGAGCAGTGGCTCCGGCAAACTGGGGTCGCGGCTTGCACACGTAAAGCTCATGCTCAAGGTCCATACAAGAAGGAAAATAATCAGTGCTCACAGATCAGCACTGCTGGGAATAACGAAGGCCTACAGGACGGTGTCTAGCGACACTTTTCAAGTCCTTGCAGGAGAACTCCCACTTGATCTCCCTTGAAAGAAAGAGGAGAGATAAGTAGACAGAAATGAGTAGGATTTATCCCCCAGAAGAAATAAAGGTCATCAGAGAAAGAACTGTTGAGACCTGGCAAGCTCTGTGGGAGAGCTCGGAAAAAGGTAGAATAACCTACGAGGTCTTCCCAGACGTTCGGTGAGGCTGTGCATGATGTGGCTCAATGTGTGTGTGTGTGTGTGTGTGTGTGTGTGTGTCTGTGTGTGTGAGAGAGAGAGAGAGACAGAGAAAAACACACACACACACACACACACACTCTCTATCTCTCTCTGATATTTTTAACATTAGTAATAAAATTTTACTTCAATACTACCTAAACATTAAAAAAATAGATAGGCAATGTTTAATTTACTACTACCATACCAAACAACACATCGCTGCTCTCATTGGTTTTAATTAGTATTGAATACAAAATAAATATTACAAGTAATAGAAGATACTAATTTAAAGTTTTCAGTTATTCAACATACAATACTTCAAAGTTAATCACAGCGTTTTGTATTTGGGTTATACAAGTTATTTAAAACACAGGTTGACATGATATTCCTAGGTCACGGCTGCTGTATTTAAAGATTTTTATATCAAACAGATTAACAGATTAAAAGGCAAAATCACAGATTTTTTCGTATCATTGCCGACACTTGTATACAAATAAAAGGCTGGAGCATAGATCCGTATGGGACACCAGCATTGGAATTTCCAACGTACAACAAGCACCCAAGCAGTAATAATTTGAACTACACTACAATCAAGACTTTTATTTAGAGCACTTATATAAAATTTGCAATTTTAGTTTGAAACAAAGCATAGGCTTATTCTGCAAGATATTTTTTAACAAAAGTTTAATTTAACAGTACTTTTTTGTCACAAAATCTAAGAAGACATGACTATTGTATGAAATTATTGGTTGCTAACATCATCGCCATTCACAAAAGAAAAAGACAGTCTGCTTACAAGTTAATGCTTAGTATAATCTGGCAAATATAATGTTCTTTACTGGCCTAATTTGTAAATAATAGAAAATTCTCTTACTTTCCTACTTGCCATGATATTTGTTTGCCAGTTTTATTGTAACAAATTGAACTTACGTAAGCATGCCCATAATGCTTTAATATTTTATGGGCACAAATACTTTATTTATATCACAATTTATTTAAGTGACACAAAAATGTCAGTTTTAAGAATTTTTGTTTGAAGATTGGTGGCAGCCCTGTCCTAGGGTGATTTCTCGAAGGTTAGTTTCAAAACATCTGAAGAAACAGCGATGGGACTTTAACGTGTGCGAAAGCATTTTACAACTAAAAACATCATAAAAATAATTTGTGTATAAACTTAAGTCAAAGTGACATACATTGTAATCTGTATGGATAGTTTTTCAAAGGACCAAAATAAAAAATTGATGCATGTTGACAAGCAATGCATGCAGACTTCAACATCTGGTTTGCTGGTATGGGTGGGTGCAAAATTTCAAAGACAATAATAGCATTAAGATAAAATAGCCAGTTAATTTTAGAAAAGCAAAGTAACAAGAATTTGTCGAGACAGAAAATCCACATTGTGTTTGTTATTTTAAGGTTGGTCACGGCCTTTCCACTGGTGTGTGTTGACAAGTCCACGTGTGTGAGAGAGAGAGAGGAAGGCAGCCTTACTCCCTTGCCATGATGGGCGCTAGGCGCGTCTGTGAAAACAACCCATCCCTCCCTTGCTACTTCTGCTCCTACCCGACCCCATCGTCAATGTCAAGCTATTAGTTTATCTCAGCAGTGTGGCACTTGGAACCAAAAACTACAAACTTTTTGTTTGAAAAACAGTGGAAGTTGAGCATCTTTTTCAACAAAGCTTTTTTTTTTTTTCCAAATACATTTCACTTGATTTCACTGGTAAACTTTCAACGTTCATAAAGGCAAGACATCAATTATTAAAACTTAAGAATAAGGCAATGCTTATGTTTGTCAAATCGGTTGAAAATTATCTGCAATCCTGCTGGTTCTGCCAACATCAGCAAATGTGCCAGAAGCAGATTTGAATCGGCACAGCTCTACAAATAACTACTTGAAACGGGAATGTAAATTATTCATAATTTTCGCATTAGATATTTAAAGTTTGAATGTGAATAATTCATAAATTACTATTCGCAACTATTCGAATTTTCAAATATTGGCATATCCTAGAACAATTTTAACTAATAAACACAATAAAAATGAGAATATCTAAAAATAGTAATAATGTATTAGTACTGTATTCCTGTAAATAATATATTAAAAAACATTTCATCAGAACTCATTTAAATTAAGAATATAACATCTCAAAATACAGTATGTAATTGATTGTAATCCGACACTAAATGCAAGTCGACGTAATACTTTCAAACCCTCTGAAAATGAAAATCATGACACTGAATGCAAGCCAAATTTTGAATGTCCTGCGTGCATTTGATCAGCTGAGAGTGCGTGGAGAGGTCATCGACCGGCAGTGTGTTCACGGCAAGCGAGATAGAGAAGGGGAAGCATCAGTGTTGAGAGTAGTGAAACAATGTACACTCCACGCCGCTATCTACACATGTTAGTGACACCTTGAACATGTGGCAAATGTCTGTCCTTTAAAGTAATTAATTATATTTCACCGCAGTGAAAACCATTAATTTTGAGACAGAAATGAATAAATAAGGTGATTAAAATTTATTTATTTACAGTCTGTAATAATTATCCATTAAAAACCACATCCTCCGATTTTCCCATACACTTAGATGACAAAAGGAGTCAAATAGACCCCTACAGGATACGAGGTTATTCAAATCATGAGTGTCTATTAAAATTAATTAATATGCTTCTGAAAACATCACTTTATTCATGAAGATGCTGTCCATTTTGTTACATTAATATTCCATTTTAAAATCACGATTTAAGCCAGATTCAGTTAGAAAGTAACTCTACGGGAAAAAACGATCTTTACTCACAAAAGAAACTATCTTCACAAATATTAATTCTTAGTTAAAATGTATTGCATAACATTTTCAGGCAAAACCATTTGCTTTGAGATACTAGTGATGATAGATGCAACTATGTAGAGCAATGGATAGTATTGATAAAGTTTCTACAATTGCCAGGCATGTAAGGGGCAGAAACAAAAAAGAAAGAGAGAGAGAGTGCGCGAGGGAGAGGGAGCGAGAGAGAGAACACACTTTTTGTTTTTGCTAGACAACAGCTTTCCCTCTTGACAGGCAATTGAATAAATAACATTCAAAAATTAAGTACAAACAACATCTGTGGAACTGAGAAAACTGAATTGGTTTCACATCACTGCAGACTGTTCACAGTAAACCAAGCAATTAGAAAGCTCTGCTTAAGAGCTACAGTACATTTATGTCCATTGTGTATTCTTCCACTCTATCTAACATTAACATTACAACGGACCTTACTATTTTATTCATGTGTCTGTCAAGTGAAGCTATTAAGAAAATATATATTTCACAAATTTGCTAATTCTTACACTTACGTTTACTAAAAAATATAACAGAAAAATACTGGGCACATGCCAGTCAGTATGCCTGTTAAAACATAGGTGTGTATAGTCTGTTCACGACTGGAAGAGACTTTCTTGAAGCCCTGCTAAAGATCTACTTTTAAACCCATTTCGTATCCTTCCGCCAAAGGTAAACAAACATTGCCATGTGACTGCCATGTGGCAGTCACATGGCAAAGTTTACATGCAATTTTTACATTCCACTGTGTGTGTGTGTGTGTACATGCGTTCGTACATGCACGCACTCATTATAAAAGTCATGTATATATTATTAATGGATATTCCACAAGCGTAAAGTTTTTAATCTTGATAATTTCACAGAAAAGAATATGCAATGCCAGCGAAAAAAATTTCATTCTATAAACCCAAAATGTGAGTATTTTGATGAATCAATAGTTGTTGTCTATTAACAATCGATTGTTAGTGACTTTCGATAAATTCCCGTACATCTAAGGCAAGATCTTCAGTATTAATCGAAATTGCTACAGACGTTAAAATGGCGTGGTGGTATACTGATTCGGATGTTTCGTGCTATTGTAAAACGTTATTAAAAAATGGTTGTGACGGTTTTTGACAGGACGGCAGGGTTTGCGAGTGAAGGATTCTACGTCTTCGACAATGTGAAAACAATTCTTATGTGCAAATACTGCAACGTTAGAATAGGCAAAGGAAAGACACGTGCACGAAACACATAAAAACAAAAGATATAATAAAGAGCGGATATTAATAAAACAAGAGAAATAAATTAATTATTATAGATTAAACAAGATAATCGCACAAATTCTCTGGAACGTGTGTCAACAACACAAGGAACGAAGGTTAGTAAACAAATGGCCGCGTTACTTTCCCCTTGAGCGTGATCATGTGACTATGCAAGAAACGTTGAAATCTAAATACGTTAGCATCACGACATTAATAATTGGCATAATAAGATACAAGTCTTTTCGACACCCATTTGTAAGCGATAAATTAACAATTACGTTAAAACTTTGGAACTATTTCCTCTCTTTGTGCTGGCAACCTAACGGCATAACTGTATCCGCGCTCGCTGCTGTTTGTAATGTTATGTGCATGTCGCTAACGGCTAGGGTGTTTTATCATAGGTTGATTTTCAAAAGTTTCTTCCAGTCGTGAACCGACTGTAGGTGCAGTGACATTTTTAAAAAGTTGAATTCAAAAGTGCTAAATTAACCGTGAAAAGCCTATAAGAACTATAGTATGTGCATTTGCCGGGATGTAGATGGACACGGAAGCTGGGAGGACAGAGACAAACAGTATTATCCTGGGCACAGCGAGAACACACACTCACCGTAGCATGCAGGGTGTTGAGGATGGACGTGAACTTGGAGCGGACTGCCAGGTCGCAGCCCTCCACCGTGCGGTCAAAGTCGGGCTTCATGGCCAGCAGGTGCTTCAAGATGGGGAATACCACAAGCACTGCTGCAAAGTCGTGTCGCCGCTCCATGCAGCGCTTCGCTCGCGCTGCTATGTTCTGCAACAACCACCACCACCTCTTCTCTAGCACTCGCCACAGCAAAGTAACCAACATCACGATACCAACATCACGTATGACTAATTGAGAATGTACATATTAATGAACCACACCAGCCATCTCCCTGGAAGGAAGATCCAAATTCAGTCACGAAAAACCACTAACATTCCACCACAGCAGATGGCTAGAACTGAACAAACCACCTCTTCAATCTCAATCATACATGCTTTCACATTAGGTTTGTGTGAATATTTGGTACAGTGAAACAAAAACGAACAATAACAGTTTTCATTTTTGTTTCGGTTTGAAATTTGGTTATCGAAAGTTGTAACAAAATGAAAATTCTTGATTTCAATTAATATTCGTGTGTTTAATGAACGTTCATTTAGTACAACAAAAAATATTTGTACTACATTTTTCAGTTTGATTTTGCAATGAATTAAAAATAATGAATAACTTGCTAAAATGTTATGAGCTTTATTAAACTTTAATAAAATCTGAGCTCTCATGAATTTCCC
>NQII01001370.1:118883-184451 GCA_002778355.1 Clitarchus hookeri
TAGCTGAAGAAGAGTCTCAGTGTGGAAGAAGATCACCGCCATTGGGGCAAGCACCTGCCTAATACACTTACACCACCACGTAGCAAGAGTTCCAGCCGGCACCAGCAGCAACAGCGGCCGAGTCAGGAGCTATCCCGGGCTACGCCCACTCCAGGTAAACCAGTGACTGTGTGTAAACCAGTGTTGTGGAGGACAGTTAAGCCAACTTTGTGTAGTGCCGCCAAGCCATGCGCCCCAGTTTATATACCACCAGAGGTCTGGTTGGCAACCAGTAAAGTCGAACCCAATAGATAGCCCGTGTTTCTGACCGGCACAGTAAAACTTTGCAGGACCGTGACGTCGACGTTAGTCTCCCCAACGTCGCACGTCAACGTATTTTATCTGTACCATACACTGCTCGACGTTTACACAGTCAACAAATTGTCATTTCGTTGAAGTAAAGAATTATTATATTTCATAGTTGTATATAGTTGCGCATGTCAAAGTAGTAATGCTAATGTATTGTACAAAATCTAATCCCAGGAAAGAATTAAGTAAAAACACTGAACTAATTAAGAAAACCTTTGTGATTAGATTACGTAGGGGAAAGTATGTGAAGTTTGTAAACATTGTTGATAGGCTAAAATGTTCAAAACATAAACAAATTTACAAATACAACAAATTTTCTCAACATAATTACAAAGGTTTCCTGAAGTAGCTCAGTGCATTTACTTTCACTGTAATTTATGTCTTTGCTATGATTACAATAGTTTTTACTGTTAGTAAAAACCACAAAACAGTAATATGCAAATTTGACATGAGACTACACGTAATCAAAGCCATCTAAACATTAAACATGTCTTATTTGCGGGAAATGACAATTCATCTAATGTGTAAATGTTGAGCAGTGTTTGGTACAAATAAAGAATTACTATTTTTGTCTGACGAGTACCCCTAAACCACTGTGTATGTGCCACAGGTAGGGAAACCCGACTCGGGCCGTCCGCGCACGTGGCGCACAGTACGGTTTGAGGAGGAGGTGCTGGCACATGTTGAGGAGCTGCCGTTTACAAGCACACGTGAGGTGGTACGTGAGGTGGCCAGCGACCGCAGCAGTGTGTGGAGGGTTTGGAATGAACAACTGCTACACACATTTCACTACCAGGAGGTACACGCATTACATGCAGACGACTATCACCGTCGGACCCAACTCGCGCTATGATATCCGGAACAGTGTAAAGGTATTCCTGGGTCTGCATCCTGTACACAGATGAAGCACTTTTCACGCAAGTGTTATGTACAATGTAAATAACAAGCCTGTGTGGTCCGATAGCAATACGCATGCCACCCACACTTCTGGTTACCAGGCACGAGTTTCTGTGAATGTGTAGTGCGATATGTTACTTGGACCACACTTCCTATCACAACGGCTGACCGGAGACATGTACGTGGCATTTCTGCAGGAAACACTACCTGAACTGCTGGAAGATGTCCCACTTGACATTCGCCAACGTATGTGGCTACAACGCGACGGTGCACGGGCACACTTCGCAATCATTGTGCGTAAGTAGTTTAATGCACAGTTTGGTGGTAACTGAATTGGCGGTGAAAGATCTGTGCCATGGCCTGCAGGATCCCCGGATATGATGCCAATAAATTTTTTTGTGTGGGGCTACATTAAATTGGTATGCGAAACCTGTGGCATCAGAAGAGAATCTCGTTCCGAACATAATCGGTGCTGCTGACCACATTTGAGCGATGAACAGTATATTCAAAAATGTGCTTCAGTCGATGTCTCCGAGATGCAATGCTTGTATTGCAGCTGGTGGTATGATGTTCAAACAGTTCTTATGATCTTGCAATTATTGTGTCGTATGTTGCTTTTGAAGTCCTGGTTAAGTGTCCCTCTGGTGCTACCTCTGTTCCGCATCATGTGCATTGAGTGTTGCCTATGTGCAGGCATAACAGATTATCTATTTTGAAAATTAAACATTCATTTCTCGAGATCAATGAGGTGTAGCATTTGGACACAGGTCAACTCTTGTTGTTAAATTAACAATCCTACATACCTACTGTAGGCTTATAAATGTGTGGTACACGTTGTTTACAGTAAGTGTTAAAATGTCTTCCACCATCGCTTGTGCAGTGGACACAGCAGCCAACCATACACGCAAGTAGATAGTGTGGCCTACGTACTAGGGTCTGTAACACTAAGCCGAAGCTTCGTGGGTGTTTTGAATGAAAACGGTGGGTACTACCAAATTGCAACATGAGGACCATTTTTGTTTCTTAAGTGATACTGCTAAATACACTAGCATTAAACGTTCCAATATCCCGATGGTACAAAAGTTGTATACAATAAGAGGGTGGCGCCCCTGTTTTATTTTCATTATCGTGGAAGGTATAAACAAACGTTTGCTGTAGGTTGTGGATCCCGATAACAGCTAAAATCTTCGGAGCATTGTCCTTTAATGTCACTTAGTTCCCAATATTCTGGGAAATTACAGTTTTCAAATTTGATTTTCAAGGGCTCATTCCTCCCTTAATGTTGTATTTAGGTACAAAGTGTCCTATATATACTTTCTACTTAATTTTTCATAAGTAATCACCTCCCGGAGTTTGTCTGTGATTTTTATAAACACGTTGTATACAGTGAAACACCAATTGGATTACTGTTTTGATATATTGATGACCCATTCATGCACAATACATGCGTAGTTCCACTAGTGTGTGTTTACAATCAACAATATTTTTAATGTGGAGGTGTCAAACTGGGTGAAATTTAATGCCAATGTCACGGAATGCCGAACGGAATATTTCCACTACGGTGAAAGTGGTTTACTGAAAATGAAATTCATGCTTGCTGAAAACGATAAGGCAATCTGTTTACACATAATTTTTGATGTCAACAGGTGGCCGTACATGATTTTCTAGGGCATTATTTTACTCTAAAGACATCTCAATACCGAAATAAATTTATATGTATTTAATAAAACCACTACTTTTCCTGTGAGAAACAACTAAAATTGGAATTCACACTAGCTGAAAATTACAAGACACTGTGTTTAAACTTGATTTTTGGCATCAACCAATGCTCCCACACAAACTTCTGTAGCATTATTTTATTCTAAAGATGTCTGAATATTGAAATTAATTTACATGTTTAAAATAAAATCTCTGATTTTTAAACGAGATTCAATTGAAAATGGACTTTGCAGTCACTTAATTTATGCGGTGCTCAATGCTTGTAAATTTGTTTTTTTGTTTATGCTTTCGTAAGAAAAAAAGAACTACTCAATTTTTTTATTTTTACGATGTTAACACATTATTATGAACAGGTTGTCTTATTATTGTTCCTAATGTAAAAAAAAAATATTGGTGGCATTATTGACTAGTGGTGCAATGGAGAGTTTCGGTGTAGTTTAAGCCAACGCTCTTTTAAATACACTTCAAAATTTCTGCTTTGTATGAAGGTTGTACTCGGTTTGTGAAGCAACATGCATGTTTGCTTTCAAACCAACCCTCATTCACATCACAACATGCAGACACCAGTATTTACCCAGTTTTAAGCAACACATTTTTCTCAAAAACTACTTTAAAAAATGAAAGCTGCTGCTTAGAATTAAGTATTACCCATTTTTGGACAGAAAAATATAGTTTTTAGTGGACCAAAATAAACGAGGCAAGTGGGAAAACAATGGATGCAGAATTGGATTTTGACCTGAGAAATATCATACATAACCTCAAAATGCAAGTATGTTTGAACCAACAACCTACAGATGTCATTAAAAACAACTTATTGAAGTCAATTTATGTTCACTTTATATTAAAAACTACGTTTCTTGAAATTGGGCAAAATGTAATTTTTATTTACTTTTATTTTTTGTCCCGTGTTTCTTTGTCGGCAGAGCAATGCTCAATCCTGCGATTAAAACTGCCACAACAGATTTATTTCCGAAAATGTTTGCCAATCATTACTTGCCAAGCCATTTTCAAACCTGTCAAAATACTGCCGCCATGCCTATAACATTATTCCAAATTCCGCTTACATTAACAAGATCACAGATTGCTCGATACAGTATATGGTGTCGGTGATTGTGTGATTCATTCTCATTGTAGCCAACCTAGGAGTGCAATAAACACGTAAGAAGAACGAGAAAAGCGTGTAGTTGATTATCTGCGTTGCTTTGCTATCTAACTGGAAACCTAGCAACTGAATGTGGAGTTAACAGCGCAGCCATCTAGCGGACCAAACGGCTACTACATGATGAAATAGTGCAGCCATTGATTGTGTAATCGTAGAATTTCACAACACATACTGCTTCTTGAAAATAGTTTACAGATTATTTTTGAATGAAAACAATCCGTAAATGATATAGTCAAAAAATTTGAATTACAGTTGCAATATTATTTTAAAATGCAGTCAATGATACTGTAAACTAAATATTGGTCGTTTACATTGCAATTCTGTTATCAATACAAAAACTATGCCTGTGATAAACATTTCAAACGATTATACGTGCATCTGCCATGCCGTATTTGTTTAACAAGGGGATTAAAATGCAATGTAATGCAATGCAATGCTTAATTTATAGTGAAAGAAAAACATGTGCATTACAGTATTTTGCTTCTTTGAAACAAATGAGATTATTTTTTGCAGAATATAATAGAAATACGACTGGTTAAGCTATTTCAAACTGATGAATTGAATTGGGGCAGCTGGAGCTAAGCAGGCAATGCTACTATTTGTTTTCAAAAGCGCAATACTGTATTATCATTTTACAGAATGAAACATGTTTATTCTGATGGATTTAGAATTGATGGCAGCTTAGATTCTAGTGTAAATACTGTACTTAAATGCTTACGGGAGTCCATCAACAAGTGCTAATTCTTCACAGATACAACAAGTTAAGTAACAAAATATATTTTCTTCTTATTATATACTTACCCAGCAGGTATAGGTACAAACTGTTGGATTCAAAAGTGCAGAATTCATATATAATATTGCACTATCGAAATCAACAACATATTGAAAAAATGTTTATTTCGACTTCTGATATGTTTAGTCTAGTGTTTACCAACAAATAGGAATTTCAAATCATTTTATCCCCAATGTTATCCTGTCCTAACCACTTCATCTGCCCTGAGTGCTAACAGATGTCGATTAGCAGCCGCATGAAAATGTTCTTACTGCAATTTCTGCTTGATTATCAAAATGATAAATGTCTTTGTGTAGAGTAAAAATCTGGTATTCTGTAAAATCGCACCCTTATGTGTTAATCCGATCACACGCACGCACTCACACAACATACATACATACATACATACAGACAGACAGACAGACATACAGAGAGAGAGAGAGAGAGAGAGAGAGAGAGAGAGAGAGAGAGAGAACGATACAGAGAGACACACACACACACACACACAGAGACACACACACAGACACACACACACACATGCNAGAACGATACAGAGAGACACACACACACACACACACAGAGACACACACACACACATGCACACACACACACACACACAGACACACACACACATGCGCACACACATACACACTCTCTCTCTATCTATATCTCTCCTCTTTATCTCTGCGTGAGTACACATGCAAGCATGCATGCATGGGTGCGTGGGTGCAAGCATATGTGTGTCTATCAGTCTGTGAGTACTTGTGTATTCTGTCTACAATTTATCTGTAAAAGTTATTTTGCTTTATGCATGAAATAAAAGAATCAGTTTAAATAAAAATGGCGATACAGCACACTGGCCATGAACCTGACAAGTGTGGTAGGAGTACAAATATATAATCTGCATGTTGTTTGAACTTTGCAAGAGCATCAGTGTGGAGAGAGGAGGCTGATATACCTTACCTGAAAGAAACCTGTCATTCCCCACCTGGAAAGTGCAGAGTGCCAGATACTGGCTATGGATGGAGGGGCAATGGAATGCAACTGTATGGATAACATGAAATTAAGTGAGGCCTTGTTGTTGAAACTGCTCACTAAACAACTCATGCTAGTGGTATCGTCGCAGACACGGAAATAAACAGCAGTGTTGAAAGTTTGTGTGTGAAATTAAACAACAAAATACCGGTAATTGGAAAATTTTATCAGAATTAGCATCTTTAGTAATTTTGTAAGCACAGATGTAACAAGTAACTTAAGGAGAGGGTTACAGTTTCTATTGTGATATAGCAAGAGAAGTATGAAAGGCATCAAGTGGAATGGATTATTTGTGAAAAAATTTTCCATAACTGCATTGATTTGATTTCTGTGTTCTCTCCTGTTTTTTTTAGTTCCAGCAGGCAATGGGAAATAGTTTGGTAAATGAACGCTTTTGTATCTTACAGTAAGGTTAGTATTTTCTTTATAATTTTAATTGTATTTCTTTACTTGTTTATAAAACATGTAAACTGCATTTTTGTGAACTCTCTTGTTGGAATTACATTTTCAGTTTTTCATTTATCTATAAAACATGCAAACTATTTAAAAAACCTTGTATGAGTTCATTAATGAAGTAAAACCCAATTACCGTGAAATTATTGGAAAGCAAAGTGTATGAATTTCATAACATAAATAAAATATTTACTCCGTAATGGTATTTGTAGCTGGAATTTTAATTTATTTCGCAGTACAGTAGAGCACCCCTCAACCGAAATCGTCGGGGGAAGGGCTATTCCGGTTGTGGGAAAATTCCGGTTCAGAGAAATTAGGGTGGGATGGTGTGAAAAACAGCACATTTTTAGTCTGAACTCGTGTATATGTGGCACATAATTTTAACTTAAGAAATCGATGAGTGTAAATTATTAGTTTTATCCTTACAGTTACAAAACAATTTTTAAAAATACACTATGTACTGTTTATGAAATGTGAGTCATAAAACTCCCGGCGCTGCGTTAATGACTTTCATTCTCAATCTTCTAGGGGTGATTTTTATCTTTTCACGTGTGTGTCTTGTGTCTGCATGAGTAAGCGAGATCTGGATATCATGAAACTGTTTGTGTTGACGTGCATCTGATAAAACTTCCCGAAGTGTAGTCAATTCCGTTGACACGTCTTCCCCTTACTGCATGGCATGTCGGCACAACATACATTTACAAGAGCAGGGCTGACATATTATAGACCAAGTTCACAAAGCACTGTATTTCGGCGTGTATAGGCCGCACATTTTTATAAAAAAAAAAATTACAAAAAGTGGGGTGCGGCTTATTTACGAGAATTGGAATAAAAAAATTTTTCCCCCTAAACCATGTTCAGAAATTTGTCAACAAACAATATGCTTTAATGTTTTAATTTAGTTTCTAAGGAAGACAAAAAATAATAAGAAATGAATAGCTCATCACGTGTGTTTAAACGCGTATGGGTCGTAGCATACTTTAGCCTGCCTGTCCTCGACTGTTCTGCTTTGTATCACGTCCAGCCGCCATCCAGCCTGCGCGCTTCCTGTCTCTTTTTTCCTCGCTTGGCATCCTTCCTTTCCACCACCACCACCACCATCCCCTTCCCTACGCCGCAGTCTCCCAGCATCAAGCAAGCTTGCTCGCTCCCTTTCTTTTCTTTCTCCCTCCTTCCTTCTCTTTTTTGTTTGTCACGCTGTCTCTCTCTCTCTGGTGGAATGAGTCAGCCAGCAGTAGCTGTGTGTGTGTGTGATGCCGCACGCACACATGCACCATACCATTGCTTGCCCGGCAACAGCCGGCCGAGCAGGCAGGCTACGCACAGCGCACATGTTGCGCAATTTAAACGCAGTGTTGAGGCATTTTGACATAAATACAAAAGTTTTATTTACGCGGAATACTGTGCTGTTGCCACTTTTCAGCAGGCCGAGGCCAGGCAGCACGGCAACGATAACATTCAACGGCAAATTTATTAGTTTGACGTTGCCATAGTTTGCTGTTGCCGCACTAGCACGACGAGGCCCGGCAATATTTACGGTAATACAAAAATTCAGTGCGGCCTATACTTGAAATATTAATTACCCCTAATTTTTCATCAAAAACTTCTGGTGCGGTCTATACACACCAAAATACCGTACATTTACACTAACAAATTAGAACACTAAATTCTGAAAGTCACACCAATAAAACCAACGGCGTGTGTCGCACATTGCCATTAGTCAATGTCACTTGTGTTATTATGTAGCATAGCTGTAGCTGTGCCACTTGGGCAGGCTCNGCATGTGTCGCACATTGCCATTAGTCAATGTCACTTGTGTTATTATGTAGCATAGCTGTAGCTGTGCCACTTGGGCAGGCTCTCTCTTCATCGTGCTGCAGCTTGTTTACCAGATAACGGGAGGGTACAGTCTGGTGTGAGCAACGAAAGACCTCTTGCGAGCGCGGGAAAGTTATGGCACAACTTTGCAACCTTTTTTGAATTTTTTTGGAAAATTAGTTCTGGATAATGGGAGTTCCGTTCGAGGGAATTCCGGTTAAGGGATGCTCAACTGTATTGTATTTAGTATTACGTCACATGGTTATGAACTATCACAATGCACATTTGATTGGTACAAATTTTTTTTTACTGCTGAAATGTGGTTTAAAAAAATAAGTTCGAACTCGTCATATGAGCACAATCCCTTAGCAAATACAATCACAGAGAACTATGTGTTTTATAAGAATTTTTTTAACAAATACTATTATTGTTTCATGCAATATTCACAAACATTTCTTAAAAATTATAGCAATTTTCTTACCTGAACGTGTGATCTGGTATGTCTAGTGAATTTCATGTAAAACAATATGAAGGTAGGCGTATTTTTAGATTTTTATACCGTAATTTACAAGTATACATAAATTTATAGGGTATATCAACAGCATAACACATGAAAAATGAAATATGTAAATACAGTCAACTCTTGATTATATGACTCTTCACGGTTCCCAGGAAAGAGTTGTTATTTCAAGAGGGTCATTATTGGGAAATTGTTTTATGGTTCCCAAAAAAAAGTGGGTAGTTATTTCGAGAGGGTCACTATTCCAGGGGTCTTAAAATCGAGAGTTGACTGTATTATTTATCGAACAACAGTTAAGCACATTCAGAGGTGACTTGTCCCTTATTGGTTAGATGGTATTTTCTTAAAATACTGCACCATGCTTGGGTAAACAAAGTATCGTCACTTCTTCATTTTTATGCAATCAAATGTAATTTTTTGTTGGCTAACTTTACAGTTGTGTCTGTGTGGACATAATAAATTTATATAAATAGAAGTTTACTTTTAAAGTCATTTATCAGAAAATGCATTGATTTCAGGGGTTTAAAAATTAACTTCAGAATTGAAAATTGAAGTTTTGTTTTTCTACATACATTGATGTAAATACCTGCATGATATGTACTCTTACGCCTGTGTAGGTAATACTGGCATAATATTTTGAGATAATTTTCTGTACAAGAATTGAATTTTCATTTGAAAAGGTAATACGAAAACCTTAAGAATGGCTGTTTCATTGCAAGCTCCACTGCGACTTGACTGTCATGTGAATATATGAGGTGTTAAAAAAATGCCCATGTGCAAGATAAAATATGACTCGCCTATCATGATTGTCACAGCAAATGTTTACTTTAAACAGCGAAAATAGTTCAAGTTACTTAGAAATGTGCAAAATTATAACGCAATGAATTATGACAAAGTTTAAAAGTGCTGTGTTAAACTACTAAACACATTCCTGGTAAGAAGTTATTAATGTAGTGGCTATATGGCAGCATTCAGTGAGTACGTTCTGTGTGTCCCACAGTCTACGCACTCCACATCACTGTCACATGAAAAAGTGACATCAGGAGGCGGGGACCTATAGTTGTGCATTACCACATTTCCACATCGCAGTACGTATGAGAGAGGTATTGGGTGACCCTTAACATTGAGGTCCTAAATGCTGGTGAAGATGACGAGGTGAGTATGGAGCACACAGAATGCAAGGGTAGGGGAAACAGGAATACCCTGGGAAAACCCACTAGCCAGCAGGAACATCCACCACATTTCCAAAGTGCGAAAATTCAGGTGTTCCTGCTAGGAAGCGAACCCAGTTCACCTTGGTGGGAGGCGTGTAGTCTGCCACACCACTGCAGTCTCCTTTCCCACATGTGAAATACCGTATTTTATTGCATATAAGTCGCCTGCGCTTATAGGTCGCACCATTATTTTCAAAGGATGTTAAAAAAATATTTATTGATTATATGTCGCTCTCATCGTTGTGGTTGTACATCCTATACATCACGGCCTGCAGCATGGATGGCTGATACATGCGACCTTGGCAAAGGTCGTGTGGCAGCTGTGTCCTTGCGAGCAAGCGGTGTTGACAATCTTAACTACAAGCCTACAGCGCAGTCACAGTATGCCGCAAGTTTGTTGGATGTAGTTTGTTTGGAATGTACAGATATAGCGCTCGAGACGCAGCCTTGACTGCCGGAGTTTATATATTTATTGGAAAAAAGAAATAACTTACAGACATGTAATTTAATTTGAAGTGATACATTTTCAAGAAAATTTTTACAGAGCTTTCTTTTTATATATTGCAAGTATTTTTAATGATATATGTTAAACGCAAAAACCGAACCATTATTTCTGCAGTTTATTTTAGAAAGTTTTAAATAAACATGCAAAATATAGAGAGGCATTTGAAAATTTCTGTTACGTAATTCTCTTTGCAATCCTTAACAGAAAAAGAAATTTTAATAGAATCAAATGAAATAAAAGGAATTGGTTCTTAATATACGATAACTTACAATTGATTATTCTCGAAAGCTTCCTGTGGAATGTACAGAGATAGCTGCCTGCACATTAGTGTTGGTTCTTGGGTACCAAATGTTAGCCTCGACTTACGGATCTTTCTTTTACATCGTCTTTACACCGCACGTAGTGCCGTTTTGATGTTGCAGTAGTGAAGAAGTATGACAGAGTTTCATGATGGAAAAGTACCTACACCGCAGGTTTCAAAATGAAAGTGATTTTGTTCGCTGAAGAGTTTGGAAATCTAGCTGCGGGCCGTGAATTCGGAGTAAATGAAAAGTTAGTGCAGGGCTGGACGAAGCTGTTAATTTTTCTCAGTTCTTCCATAGTTTTCAATAAAATTTTCAAAATAAAATGTGTGACTTGTACGAGATAAAATACGGTACCCAGATTGGATCCATCGAGGATGGAACAGGAATTGCAGTGGTGACAAGACGAGCTGACTACACGACCACGTAGGCTCGCAGGAGGGCAGGTGTTACCTCGCCATCCTGCACGACCGAGTCCATGGCATCGCGCACGACGATCTCGAAGACCTGATGCTGGTGCTGAAGGGGGACTATGCCGACCATGAGCAGGCGCTCACTCTGCATGAGTCGCTGCAGTGCCATCACGCACACCAGGTAGTTCTCCATCTCCTGCTCGTCCACCACGTCCTCCCGCCCTTCTGCACACACAGTCACCTTGCAGCTTGTATCTCAATTCCTAGTTAATGGTTGCATCTGACGGCACCAACAATTATCAGGGCTCCGACACACTATCAACATTTAACTTGCCTGACTTCCCCACGTTTACCACATGAAAATGGAGAAATTTACAACTTTTTGAAAGAAAAAAAAAACGTATTTATTAAAAAAATTAAAATTAACAAAAAGACCAATGCTTTAGAAAATATGATCAAAATCATACATTCAGAACTTACTGTTCATAATATCTGCAGATTAGAGGAGTACAATTCTTCACTAGAAAGGCAATTTCTCTCTTTTTTTTTTTTTTGCATCTAACAGTTTTTAAACCAATTTATTGGACTGCTAATGAGAAAGTGATTCCTGTACAGAAAATGTTACCTTAAAGCATGTTGGAGGTATAAATTTCCAGGGACAGTCACCAGTTGTCCTGACTTTTCCAGGTTTTTAAGGTGCAGCAACCTTGAATTGTATACTATAGCATAGGTCCTACTATCAAGTGGGTTACATTTCTTTAAGGCTCAACACTACACAATAACATTTTATACAAGCTACATTGTCCCATTAAAACAGTGGTAAATTCACAGGTTACGTTCCAAAACACCCCCATATGCACTTCTAATAATAATAATCATATTTCGTAAAACAAGTGCTGTTGTACAGATACATTTTGAGATACAAGATGCTGCAAAAGAAAACGTAAAAACATTGTGCCCTTTATAATTTACAATTTTTAACTGAAAAACCTTTTGACTTGCATTGCTACATTTTGTTAGTAAAAATTCCTTATGGTGATATACCAGCAATGTACAGTATCTTATACGGATAACAGAAGACCAACTTGATAGCAAGGCAGTGTCAATATTGCAGTAAAACATGGTCATGTATTACTAACAAGTCTGCAACGCATAAACTTTACAGCACAAATTGCTACATAAACAAACATATGAACGTAAAAAACGAACAAAACAAAGCACTGCATACATTACACACAGCCTTAATGAACTCAGAATGAACAAGTAACAAGAAAAAGTTAAAGGGCTGTAACTTCATCAGTCTGTCTGTCTTAAAGCTTGCCAAAAGTTTTGAAGGGCGAATGGATGGATAGAATTAATGGAAAAGACTGATTGGCTACTAGTCTCATGATTGACAAACGGATGATGGATAAATGTGACAGGTTGTTATAAATCCTGCCTTACATGCCAGTGGGAGGAGAAACAGTTATATAGCAAAAAATGGTAAGTCATCTCTCTTGGCCACGCACACCTGGTTCCTCCCCTTACACGCCTAGCGACAAGGCAATCAGAATCTTAGCGCAGCTTTGAGGGAGGGAAACCACATGACACTGCTGGCACTATACAAACCAAACTAATGACATCACTCTTTACCACCTTGCTGTTAAATACCATTGATGCTACGTACGTTTTTTTCAACAGGTAATATGCATGTGCGTAGCAGCTCTCACTAACCATATTCCACCATTGTCCCTACTGAACTGAACCACCCCACCCCTTTTTGCATTAACAATGGACTCTACCAACTTGCCAAACATGTTTTAAACTTCTGTGAATTATATTCTCATTTGGATTCCAGTATACTGAAATGAAACACTGCACCCCTTCTTGCAGAAGCAATGGACCTCCACTCCCCTGACCCTTTCAACATGTTTTGGACTTGTGTGCATTATTTTATTACTTGAATTTCTCTATACATGAAGTATTAAACATAACTAATCATGAGATCTCAATTCTTCGACGCACAGTTATCGTGTAAAATGCACGTCTATGGCTCCGCTGGGAGTGACCTCCAACAAGGTCACGGTAGTCACAAGTATGCGACAGTAATCTGCCTAGGGCACTATGACATTCCTACACATTTCTAACTCCAAGACAGCAGAAATGTTAGCAAGATTATCTGTTGCTCAAAAGAGCTGCACCAATCAACACTGCAGTATCTCTAAGCAGTGGTTTTGCCTGGAAATGTTACACAGTACATGTTAACGAGTAATTCTTTTTTGCAAATGTGTTTTCCATTGTATTTAAAGGTCATTTTTTTTTGTAAAGTTCAAGTTTAATTGTATCTGGCATAAAATAAACATGATTTCTCAACAAAATATTAATTTAACTCAGTGGGCAGTATCTTATGAATAAAATGATATGCCCAGAAGCATATAATTAACCTTCCCTGGTAGCCAAAAATTGTTTGAACATCAAGTGACATTAATTATATAGCAGGAAGTTTTTCAGTTGCTTCTTGTGGGGATATTGGAGGATTTACATTAATTTATTTGAACAGACATACATCATCTAAATAAAGTGATATCCTGGAAGGGCCTATTCAACTCCTTTTGATGCCAATAAATGCATAAGAAGCAAGCCCGAGTGCAGTGGAACTAGAGACAGGCGCAAGCGTATGAGAGAATCACAGCAAGTGTTTTTAAATTATTAATTATTAAAGACCGTAAAAATAAAAATGTTTACTTGCTTTAGTTATTATTTCCTGTCTCAAACTGAAGTTTTTCACGTGAAATATTACTTACTTCAAAAGGCAGACATCTGCCACATGTGCAGTGTCGCCTATGTGCATGTAGATATGTGGCCTGGGATGAGTAAGCTCTGACTGTCCCAGTGATACTCGGCAGAGCTTGTTCTCTCCCCTGACATGATTGGCGGGGTGTGAGCTAGTCGTCTTGCTGCGCCATCCTTGCTGGGTGCCAACTGGTTTTGAAAGGAGAGGGATTAGATTGTTTCAAAGTTTCGCTTCTTCATCTCACCTGCCGCCACACTGCCCGATCGATAACCTCTCCGCACTCTCTCAACTAATCGAGTGCAAGTGAAATATTCAAAATTTGCCTTGCATTCATTGTCATAACATTTTATTTTTCCGAGGGTTTGAAAGTGTAGGGTCAGTTTGAATTCGGTTTTGGCTTACAATCAATTACTATACAGTATTTTTTTCTTATTTCAGGGAGTTGAGGTGAAATACTTTTTAATGTATTACTGTATTTAGAGTAATACTAATACAATAATACTTTTTTTTTTAAGTATCATATTTATTGTGTTTATCACTTGTTAGTTAAACTTTATTTACAGATAATGTACGGCGCTCATTGTACTCTACATGAAGTTCAATAAGGTTTGAAGTCGTATTTTATTGATGTACACGTCAGATCCTCATAGACTGAAATTCTGAAAGTATAAAAATGTTTTGACAGACCCTTGAAAAACAGCAGATGAGAGTCCACTGTATACTGATACGCAGGGATCGATTGTAAGGAATTGTAGGGCCTGTCTGATTGACAGGTACCTACTTCCTCAAGCATGTCCGTAACACTAACAACTGAAATATAATCAACTGACACTGGATACTTACTTGACTTATTTTACTCTCATTTCATTTTGCATCACATTCTTCATCACTGCCACTTTCATTGGCCAAGCATCTGTTTTCTCTTAGTCTTCACACATGGTGCCTCAAACGCATACTGTCCCTTTGACTGCAGATATTCTCAATTAAACGTAATTCACAATGCACTACTTTGAAAAATTATTAGTAAGAAATTAGAAAATATAAGGTTAAGGAAACAAGAAATGCATACTACAGTAGATATGACACAGCAAGAGGTAGCTACCTGACGATGGTGTGGCGAAGCTGCCGACGGCTTATCTAGGGCTGCATCTGGTAATGTTTGTTTGTTTGAGCCGTGACGTACATTCAAAGACGACCAGGGTTAAGGTGTGTTGCTCATGATTGGCATAGGAATACTTACTTCTACCGGTCTCAGGCAAGTGAACAGAAGTTAAGGTCCAATGCTGTGCATATGTACAGTAAAATTACTAGAAGGCAAAACAATAAAAAAATATTATAAAAACATAGAGGAGAGAGTTAAAAAAAAACCTCAGACATGTGCTAAAAGTTTTAAACATTGTGCTACTGTCTTGAAAGTTGGCAACAGTGTAATGGTAGTTTGACGAGTGGCTAACAGCGATAAGACTGAAACAGGACTGCTAAACAATGACTTGACACCAGTATCAAAATGGCGACTCTGCTTGCAGCATGATCAAAAAAAAAACAGCATTTTATTATTAATTTTTTGTGATGTGAAGGAATTAAACCCATTCAAATTCAATGATGAATAAAAGTTTGGCATGGTGATGCATGTTTGTCAGTGCAGTAAGTGTACGAATAGAGTAAGACATTTGTAAACTATCCAAATTCTGTGGTAGATTCTCCAACACGAGGTCAGGCAAATCTAGTAGCAACATCTTAGACCATTGCAGCCCTTGAAATCATCAAGAAACAAAATGGGACCAACACAGTGGATGAAATGGCTACCTGTATTGACATCAATTTTGAATCAACACACCTTGCAACCTCATCCACTATCTACTATTTTCTCCAAACCTTGCACCTAGTGATTTTCATGCGTATTGTCCAATCAATGAGGTGCTGGGAGCAAGTCTTCCAAGTCCAATGACAAAGTCAAGCAATCACAACCTAGAGAGTGAACATGCCATTGCAAAGCTCTGGAACATCATGAAGACTATGTGAAATACTTATGTACATGTATTTCTTTACTCTTCACTAAATTATAAGACAAACAAGGTTTTCATCTGAATGATCCTTGTATAGACATAGACGAGGTGAAGCAGGTGCAAAGTAACGTCTTACCTAGATGCAGCGCAGATCGCCGCGGTCCTAAAGTCAGGCCTGTAGAATGCTCCAATGTCTGAGATGCCTTCAACAACATCTTGTTAGCTCTCTTCTCCAGCCTACAAGTAATCCTTCTTTTGTAACCAACAATAATTCTGCTTTCATGTTGTGTTAAGTTACACACCACATGACATCACAAAATGTGTTCACTTAAATACAATGAAATATTCTGTTAATGGTTCAGCAGTGTATGATTAATTGCACACTTTCTCCTATCTTCTGTAATCCAACCGACAAGTAACTATCATCCAGAAAAACATGAATATCACTGCAAAGCATTAGGGTGATTCAAGGGCAACAAATTTCTTTCTAGGTATTGGGGATATTTTATAGCTTTGTGACACATAAATTACATCATGACAAAAATATTAAATTGTTTGGAAAATTACATTTGTCATATTAGGATGAGACTTTAACAACTTAAAATATTGATTCATGTAACTTTTGATTTTTCTTACTTTTAATTTTACCTCAAAAGTTAAAATTGAAATACAGGTGAACAGCATACAAAGTTACCAAGAAAATATTTGGTTGACATGGACAAACAATTTTGAGCTGTAGAATAATGTATTACTTTTGTGAAATTTTGAGATTTGTGCAAAAAGAAAGTCATACATTTAAAATTTTTATAATTCCTTTGATTAATTTTATTACTGTATTATTCTGCAATTTTCATAATTTTGCAGACTTTCATTTCATGTCATAACAAAAAAATACGTACTATGCTAAAAATTTGGGAAATAATTTCCAACTCTTGAAAAGCCATAAGGATGTACAACTATCATCCTCGCCACAAACTGCAGGCTGCATACTGTTCACTCAGCATTGTTAAAATCAACTTTGGGGACAAAAGGGTGAGGGATAGTGCCCTTAACTGTATACACTTTAAGACACGTGCTCACTTCGATATTCACAGTAAAGTCAGCCGCAAATTACAGAAAGCAGTTCCATGTCTTATTGCCTATTGCCTTACTGCTACAGTACCACTGTATTTACTAAAAAAAAAAACCTCCAAAAGAAAAGGTACTGGGAATTAGGAAATTGGGTACACATTATATGTTTTAGAGACTTGGTCTGTTTTGCCTCCCAGAGCAAAGTATTGCTGCTAGCTACTGTGCGGACTGATCAAGATCTGTCAGTTAACAAGTACAGTGCGAGTGGAAAAGATATACACAAAATACACTTGAACATTAAAAGGCTAGGATGTCACACCTACAGCTTCATTTTAGTGAATAGTGAATTCATCATTTTTTCTCACGTAACTGGTGTTTAAAAAGTTACTTATCTATGAAAACCAAGAAAAATTTCATCTAAAGCTTTAAATGTTGGCTCCTTGTGCATGCAACAAAGGCAAATTCACATGTCAGCAATGTACAGCAGCGGCGGACACCGCACCTGTCACACGCCATCAGCAAGCACACGGCACATGTAAACAAAGCACCCCACCCCACCCCGCCAGCCGGCCTTTTCTCCATGTATACCCCATAATGACGTTGCAGGCGTGCTGTACAGTCACAGGAATGCAGATGGGTCCTCTGTAAGTGATCTCGCAAAGGTGGGTAGCGACTGGAATTGCGAGGGCATGGTAGCACTGGTTGGTCCAGGCGCAAGGGTTGGGATGGCTGCAGTGGTTTGGTGTTGCCTTCTGCTACTTTTTGGCCACGTGCTCGCAGCTGGTAGAACAAAGTTGGGCATAGGAAATTGTGTCACTGGGTTTGGTTGCTGAGATTGTGGTACAGTCGTTAGTAGCGCTGGAATCATCTGTTGTGGGAAGGCAGGCGTGGGAAAGTAGGTGGCAAGTGGCTGTATGCAAGAGGCAGATGGTAGGAGAGGCGTTGCAATGTGCGCAGTTTATATAGTGTTGACCTAAGTCAGGGCATTCCTCCATGGCGCAGACCTGTCTTTCGGTGTCGACGGTGCTCTAGGCTGTGGCCATTCTGGTGTTGTTGACGGGGGCTGGGTGCCACAGGGTGTTCTGAGATGACTCCCTGGAGTCAAATTAGAGGAGGTTCTGCGGGGGTCCAAGAGGGCTTTTCTGTCAGGTACTTCCCAGTCTGAAGAAAGGTGGCTGATGACCCGTATTTCTCCAATGGCCCCACGTTGGGCGCCAAGAAAGAAGTTTGTCACCTCGTCGCTCACCCTTAGTGGGATTGGCAGTTAGAGGGAGGCAGCAAGGCATTTCACCCCTCGGGCGACGGTGTAGCTGTGGTCGCCACTTGCAAGGGGTATTTCCTGGTGCCTACGTTACTAGGCTTGGCCCCTTCTATGATTGAGTGTCGTGCTTTGGGTGGTGTGCTTGCAAGATATGGGCGAGTGGGTACCCTAGTCAGGGTATATGTGGGTGTAACGTTACGGGTCCTGACTACCCTAGTAACGTTGGGTGGCCGAACATAAGTAGGCGTCTTCTGCAGCGGTGTTGGCAGCAACGGAGATAATGCACGAGGTACAAGCCAGATGAGGTTCAGGTGGGCACTGGACGAGCTATATGCAGACCCTTTCTGGCATGCGGCCTCCTCTTTCTTCCATGTGTAAACCTGGTTGTCAATTGAACCGCTACTCTTCAGTACCCCAGCCTGAGCTAGCCCCAACTTGGCAGCCTTGCCCCGCCCAGCCCTATGATGAAGTATAAGGGGGGTGTGGTAGACCTGATAGGTAGATAGTGGGTGGCCAGAAAGAGGTAGACACATCCTGATGGAGAGTAGGGTGCGGAGGTTAGGTGAGGTGGGAAGCCTTATCTACTGGTCTTCATCTCGGTGGCTTGGCGAGCGGAATGTCGCAAGCGGGCCCTAGTACCATACTGGTGGTTACAGCATCAGACCTAGGGACGTCCACTCTCGGGACTCCCTGGCAAGCGAAACATCTCTAGCAGACCCAGGCATCTACCAGAGGGTAGAGACAAATGCTCTAGTGAGGCCTAGGAAGGTAGGCTTCCTAAGCTGCACTTCGAGACAGTTACCAATAGAGAAGAGAAAAGGATTGAGGTTTGGCTCGTGGCTATCCCTATAAGAGTCTTACTAGGACTGGTGACGAAAATAGGGAATGGCAGGAGCAAGGTGAGGGAGATACAGAGTCTGGAAGAGACTACTCAACCAAGTCAGATTTATGCCTGTTACTGATTGCTCAATCAAACACACACAAACCAGCCTGTACCCAGACTGAGGACTGAAGGGCCGATCCTATGTTGCCAAAAGGTTATTTACCTAGTCTCAGAAGACGAGGCAGCGCTGGAGGTGAGGGCGACCCCAAGTCAGTGGCATTCGTATTCATGATAGCTGTAGGTAAGAGGTAAGCTACAAGGTAGCTTGTAGCACGGTGACTTCAGCATGCTGGCGGGCAGCAGGGCGATGTCGTGCAGAGTAGAACTCTCGACAGGACTGCAAAAGGCAGTGACGACTTGAAAAAGTCTATGGATGCTTGTGCAGCATGATGTTCTGCGACTAGACTGGCGTGAGACAGCCTCAAAACTGAGGACTGCGAGTCCTATCTATACGCAGTACAAAAGACCAACGCGGGGGTAGTGGAGTGTGCAGATGGAGAAGCCAAGGACAGAAGAGAGTAAAAGAGAGAGGCAGTTACTTCCCCTCACGTGCCAGGCGCTGGAGGGGTGGAGAGCGGCGATTAGATGTGAAATAGGTTGTGGCGCAGCAGGCGGCAATGGCTGGGCAAGTCACCCTGGCTTGAATACTTCCTGCGGCATGTAAGGCATAACAGCTCTTCTTAGGAAGGGGCTGCGGCTAGACGAGTGAATTACGTCGCTCGTGGCGCGTCAAAGATTTTTATTGTTTAATTTTCAGATTAAGATTGGTCCTTAGATGGTAGTAAGTATTGAATTTTGTAAATTACGTGAAATTAAAGAAATGTATCCTGATTGGCTCTCGTCTCGCCATTGGTGATTGGATGAGGAGTGTGGCATGGTCAGCCAACAGTCAATCAGGACACAGGTTACAAGAAGTGAGATGCAGAAATATTTTGCTTTACCATAAATAATGCTATTACCTACTAGAACAAACGTGTATGTGCAAATAATTATAGAAGAGATATACTATAATGTCATTTTGAAGAAATAACGCTATCACAGCCAAGAATGGACGTGCATGTGCTTATAATTATAAAGATGAGATAATATAATGTAATTGCTACAAGATTTTTTTTAAAAATGATATAATATAATGTAATTACTGCAGTATGTTTTAATGTTTCATCATCAAGAATGAAATGAGTGAATAGAGTGATATCTATTTTTTGCTGTGTGAATAAGAATGAATTAATAAAAACTGAGAACAATTACGGAATTCTAATTCAAGAGAAATGTTACGTCCTTACCAGCCAGAGTTTTGTATTATTTGTAACATATCTTGCACTCTGCTTCTAAAGTGCTTAAAAAGTTGAAATTAAGCAAAATACAGCTTTTTGTAACTATTATGTACATCCATCCATCACTAATTAGGAAACATTTAAATTGTAAATTCAATATATAAAAAGTGAAAAAGTATTTATCACACTTGTTTTACCAAATCATTTTACCATATTTGGTTTTACTTCAGCATCTTGAACAACACTGAATGCCTACGGTCAGTAGGACAGAAACGATAATGTCAACCACTTGATGATGATATAAAAATGAAATTAGATAATAGTTACAAGAATGGAGTGAGACTAGCTTTCAGGCAGGGCCATCAGCATTTCGCCGGGTGAGCGGACAAGCAGTTCACATTTCAAGATTTCGTTAATATGTAGTTCCTTTTATTTCATGCACCTGTTTTTAAAAGAGTAATTACATGAGAAAAATAATAGCCAGTGTACCTTATCTATGCACATTTCTGCTGAAGGTGTTACGTGCCATGAAAGAAACAGGCTTTTCATATTTAAATACATTGTATGATTGTATGTATTTGTATTCTGCTGAGACTATGTATGATGCTGAGACAGTGGTATCTGTCGCCTGGGGCTGCAGCACCAGCCACAAAGGTGGCAAGAGGAAGGAAGGAAGCGGCGTGTCGTGCATCACTGGCTTTATCTCAGCCGAATATCACAAACAACAACCAAATGTGTCAACGCATATAGCACAGTTATCATCATTCCAACGCAACTTTAGCTGTTTAGCAACGTAAAATTATTGATTTGCAAGAAACAAAAGTGATTGTTAAGAGCAAATGTTTGTTTGTTTATAAACTAAAAGCACCATGACTCAACTTACATGTGTTTGGTAGCTTAATGCCTTCTGGGAAGGGGGGGGACTTCTAAATGATGAGCCGATTTTTGATAGTTCATCTCAATTCAATTTTTCAAGTCTCGACCCCCATCACTAGGCTTTCGCAGTATTTAACTGAACTGGTTATGTATAACCATAAACTGCAACAATATTTGATTAAAAAGGTTAGATTTAATCGCAATGTGGGTAAATGTACAAGTAATAATGGTATCTTTAACGAAAAACTACGCCTCTTATAATAAATTATTTTAGCAAACACAATTATGGAGAGATTAAGGCAAAAGGAAGTTTGTTTACGACCTGTAAAATGTGCTAACACCAAAGCTTTGAAACATGTTCAAAGTGAATATTCTGTACCTTGAAGATTAAACACAGCCCTAATACCTACTAAGGTTGGTCTCTATACGTCAGACACAGTAACCCCGCTGGAGAAGTACGGACTGCAGTAACTTTATGTACAAGGAGAGGACCAGAGTGGTGAATGAAGCTGTCTGGGGCAATAGCAAGGGCAAGAGGTGGGGAGGATGGTGGCTCATCTCATTGGAACAATACTCTCCACTATCACATAGGGCTACAAACCCTTCCTCTCCAGCCACTCACCTGGATGATTCGGGGGAAGAAACCAGCAACAAGCCACAAATCCACCCTTCACACATACATGTGACCGCTACTACCTAATATGAAAGGCTGATATTTATCAATGTTACAAATGATTTTTTTCGCAATGCACAAAATTTGGAAGTTTTACCCTAACGGTTTTACATCCAGCTTCCATTGTAGAAAATATGAAACAGAACCTCAACTAATAAGTTTGATGAATCTGATGTCTGTAGACAAAAAAAAGTACATTAAGAAGTGATCTGTTCAGTACTGACACATGTTGCAATCTCTTGGATGCTCTTCGACTTGGGGTCTCGTGACGACTTTGGAACTTCTGTCTCTGTGAAAACAAAATGAGAATCAAACAATTCTTATTTTTGGAGCATACGTTAAAGAAGTACAACATTTAGAAATAAACTTTCAAAATAATAAAATAAATCTCAATTTTTATACATGCATTAATTCAAACAAAATGAGCACTAAATATAAGGAATAACATACATAATGCATAGATATTTCAACATTCATGGCCTCAACCAATGTGTCCAGCACATCAGCTGTCTAAAACTATTTCAACACCATTTTCAACAAATAGTATACCTTATTTTGCTTAGTTTTTGCGGCTAGTAATGCAATTTCAGGACAGAAGGATTTATGAAAACTAAATCTAGGTTCAGTGGAGTCTCGGTTAGCCATCACCCTTTTAACCGTCAGTTTCTGTTAACTGTCAGTACACTAACACAACCAGTAAAATAATAAAATTGAATACAAAAAACAAACTTACTAAACTAAAAATGAAATAACTTTTTCCTTGCTTCATATTAGATCAAATTAAGCACATTATTGAGTTGAACAATACGTATACCATACTGTAATACATATACCAAGTAAAAATACATTCTGTGCGGTGTGGAATGCGAATGACTCACGTTTGTTGTTTATGTATGACCTACATATGTACTTCGTAGAATCATTCCGTCTTCCTCACCACCCTACCGGAATTCCTAGACACTCGTCCGCCCTCCCATTCCTACAGTCAGTTCAGTAGCGGTAGTCACTTAGTCAGCAAGTCATTGTCCTCAGTTTGTTGTCAAAGTGTGGTGAGTTTAAAAATGTCTGAGAAACGGAAACATGTTGTATTGGGACTTTCTCACGGAGATGTCAAACTAAGAAAAACGATGAAGCCAGCAAAACTGAACCAACTGAATACAGTAATGTATCTGTGGTTCATTCAAGCCCGCAGTCAAGGGATACCAGTTTCTGGGTCCATAATAAGCTTGATGGGTATCCTTCATTTAAGGCTAGTATAGGTGGCTGGATAAATTTAAGGGTCGAGATGGCATAAGGCAGTTAGACATAAGGGGTGAAAAACTAATGAAAGAAATAAAAGATATAAATTTGGTCAGAGAGCAGGTTTACAACTGTGACGAAACTGGCCTAAATTGGAAAGCAGTTCCAGTGAAAACCTTAGTCTCCATATCGGAAAAATCTGCACCTGGTTTAAAATGCAAAACGACAGCATAACTGTCATGGTGTGTGCAAATGCAAATAGTAGACACAGGTTTCCTTTACTAATCATTGGGAAATCTAAAAAGCCTCGAGTTTTCAAAAATATGAATTTAAACGTCTTACCTGCCAAATATTATGCACAAAAAAGTGCCTGGATGAGCCAGGATATATTTAATGAGTGGTTTCACAGTGTGTTTGTGCCAAATGTAAAATCACATTTAAAATTGATCGGATTGCTTGAAGAAGTCATGTTATTAAGGGACAATGCACCAACTCATCCTTCTCATGACTTACAAAGTGATGATGGAAAAATTACGGGCCACTTTTTGCCTGCTAACACTACCCCACTAATTCAGCCCATGGATCAGGGTATTATTGAAAGCATGAAGCGACGTTATCGAAAATGCTTTATTCAAAAAGTTGTTTGCGTTGGGGATGAATTAACAAGTGTAAAGCAGTTTTGGAGGTCATACACTATTAAAGACACAATTTATAATGTCGCTGAAGCCTGGCAAGATATACCAGAAGAAACATTAAAAAAGGGCTGGAACAAACTGTGGCCTGAGACTGCAAAAGAGAATGAGGCCATAAACAAATCTGCAAATTATGAGGAAAATTTACTTTTGTGTCAAGGGATTCCAGGTGGAGAAAATGCATCAATAGGTGAAGTAAGTGAATGGCTGGGAATTGACAGATTTGACAGAGGCTTTGAAATATTAAATGATGAGGAACTTGTATTAAGTGCAACACAGGAGGTAGAATGTTTAAGTGAAGAAGAAGAGGATGATACACTCAAGGATTGCCCCAAAATAATTAGTCACAGTGATGCTGAAAACATGTTTTCCAAGTGCATTGAATGGTACGAGCAACAAAAAGAGGCAGACGCTACACAGATATTACTCCTACGTAAGATACGCAACACGGCAGCAACAAAAACCGTGGAGTATTACAACAAAGGAAAATGACAGACTTTTTTAGGTAGGATTATACTACTGAACATATGCATAATAGTACTGTATTCAATTTTGTTATTTTATCAACATAATAAACAGAAGTCTACAATATTTAATATGAAATACATACTGCGCTGTACCTACTGCTATTGATTGCTACCTGCTAAAAATAATACAGTGCCAAATATTGTATGCATTATTATCGCTACTATCTGTCGTGTCTTTGAGAAGGTAGGAGGGGGGGAAGGGGGTTTCTATTCTCCATCTATTCTCTCAACCGTCACTGTGACTATCCCGAGACTGACGGATAACAAAGACTCAAATGTGCATTTCAAAATTTTATTTTATTGGCCAGGAAGCGACATCCAAGAAGAGGTAAAAATTAAACTAACCTAAATTTATACGTGCAGAGATTGCTAAGGCAGCCACTATGAACCACAAGGTTCCAACTTAGAATCCACGGATGTGTATGCTTTCTGTTGGTTTTGTTCCTCCTGATATGAACCTACCCAAGTATAAAACCAATATAATATAACTTTTAATTACAATATATCTACATTCTGTCCTGAACTGCATTATTGAACACAACTTATAAGTACACTAAAGTAGATCATTTCAGTTTATGACGACCACTGCAACATGCACGTCACTACCATTGAGCTGAACTGAAATTTCAAAGATAAGAACTGGTAAAAAATATACAACTCTACAAAACATTAAATATTTAAAACTGAGAAATATACAATATCCTAGTACTTAATCATACCATATGTACATGAAATGATAATTGACTCGGCCGATATGGTTTTCAGGTTAATGTTGGTTGTATTTTCCTTGCTAGGCGAACCGTACACTACTGTGACAATATCCTCCAACTCGCTGTGTGATGAAGCTGGTTTAGGCCAGCGAAACTTTGCGATCGCGAAACTACGTGAAAAATGTGTTGTCCTCCTTTGTCGAGTTCTAGAAAGTGAGTACTTGAATTTCTGTCATTTTACATATTTCTGTAACTGGATGTAGTGAAACATAAACAATGACTAACATCTATGCATAATGCTGGAAGCACACTACAATACGTACTTCCATTTATATAACATTATACTAAAAAGGTAATTTTAAAATTAAGAAACTTAAATTGTTTTTGTTAGAGGAAACTGGCAATGTTTTGATAAATGCTTGATTAACAACGAAGGAGCAACAAGTAACTGGTAGCTTACAGCAATACTTGCGGAGAAGTTATAAAACAGTAAAGGCCATTAAGGGCAATTAGTCACATTTCATGGTGCCCATAGAATATATTTATGGTATTGCCTTCTGAAATTAATTTAACTTCTTTCACAGTTCACACTAGAGCAAAATGGTTGTTATCATTCTCAGAGTTCTTCAAAACGACCAGGAATTTCTTGTGGCTTATCTGGTGGAACCTCATATTTCCATGGTTACCCATTGCTAGCTAGGGACATTAACTTTTCGGTGAATAAAATCACTGAAAAGTGGCGAGAACAAATGCCAAAAGTGGTATAAAGAAATTGTAAAAATGGTGACAGTTATATAAACATATACAGTTGTAGAAAAATGTTATATAAGCACAATAATATATAAGTTATTCTATACATATAAGATATTTTAAAGTAAAATAACATTTAAAACAAGAGTGCAACACATTTTCTAAATTAAAAAATCAGACTACTCTAGATACAATTACTTTAAAGCAATGTACATTTAGTTGGCAAATAAAAATATAATTTGCTACCTGGGAACAGCTACAAACTGTTTACTGGAGTGTTACAGTATAAGTGGAAGAAACTAAGACTTTTGTGCTTTTCTGTTGTGATGTTTTAAAATTAAGTCTCTGCTATCCCAGCTGACTGCAATTGCAGTATTTGTAAAATAACACCTATCTATCTTTACAATATAAAACATCTGAACAAAATTATTTTGCCCAATCAAAGGCATTTATATCATGTTTTGTCATCACAATGTAAAGGATAAACACAATTTGAAACTAATCCTCGTTTTTAATACACAGGCTATGCACATTTATGAACCGGAATTTCGAGGACAGTATTGTCCGCATGCGCGGCAACAATACGATTAAACCATTCGGGTACGCCTTGAATTTTATTGGTTTTCGTAATCTCGCATGCCTAATGGAAAATCTATACTTTTGACAATGATAATTCTTTCTCTTTCTACGAATTTAAGGTATGTCTGAATTTTGAAAGCAGTGCAAATAACTTACAATAAAAAATAACCTAAAACATGCAGTGAATAAATTGGTATACTTTACAAATCAAGTTTTGTTTTAACAGAAAAATGTGAGAATATCTTTTTCTTTTCAAGTCAAAACCTTCACACATCGCTTTTTATGATCCCGTGTTAACATGACTGAACAATCCATTTTTTTCGAGTGTGCGAGTTTGCTGCTGTGTGGTGTTGACTTGTTCATCTCTAGTCTAAGTGGTATATCGTCTTTGGTTTGGTATTTCACGAGAAGTGAATTATGTAGCTCTGCATTATCTAGACGCATTTATTGCATCAACTAAAATTCATCTGACTGATTATTAGAATGGGATGGGATCAGCTTCCGATTACAAGCTGTAGTTATGATAATTGTACCAAAACAAGTGTTTACAATATATGCAGTAATTCACTAATGTTAACAGTTTTGGTTACGAAGAGTGTTCAAAAACAAGTGTTTACAATCACAGCCGTAGGATAAAATGGCCATGTTTATAATGCATCAAGTTGGTGTGGGGAATAGTATTTACACATGGCGGTTTCTTTTATTTAAGTTTCTTATGTGGAAGTTTGCGAAACTTGCAAGTTGTGTGCTTTTATATTTCAAGTGACAACAACCAGATTTGCATTGAGACTGCATAAAACACTAAAATTCATGATGAAACTGCAGAAAATGTCAGAATTTATAAGTTCATAAGAAAACGCCCACATTCGTGAAATAACAATAATTTTTCGCAATCACGAAAACTTCATGTCTCTACCCATTGCAAATTTTCAAACTGAGCACATAAAAACTCAGGCAAAGCATAAATAATCATTTCGCACTATCCTGTATAGTCGGAGAAGTCAAGTTACTCTCGCCAAGCAATAGAAATATTTCACTTGTACTATGACATGTTAGTGACAAGCGAGGAGCGAGTGAGACAAACCACCATGGGGGAGTTGGCCGCAGGTATTCCCTGCGCGCTGCCCCCGCTGGCCGTCTTCTGCTGCTCACGCAAGTGCTGCAGCGACTTGAGCAGCACGTTGGCACGCACACGTGCATACACGTTCATGTACTCGTCCCGGCCGTGCCCCATCAGCCACTCTGCCAGCCGCACCAGCTCCTGGGCCACCTCGTCCGGAAAGTGGTGCAGCGAGACCGGGGCCTCCTCCCCTGGCGTGTCTGCACACATCATGCACCTCTCCAACACTCCAGCAACCAGCTTCACCTATTTACATCAAACATTTTTTTACAATATAAGTTATTTATTCTGTGAATAGTCTATTCATGGTAACTTACAACTTTTCTGAAGTCCTGATAAAGTTCTACTTTCAGCTTCTTCATTAGATATCCTTCTGTCACATGTAAACTTAATGTGAACAATTTTGAACAAAACACAAAGGAGAAAACAGTGTTCCATATTTGTGTACAGCACAGACGATCCAAAATAAATATTATATTTCTGTACATAACAGTGAAATGTGTTTCCATGTATCTCAAAACAAGAACGATTTTCGTTACAATAATCATTCAAAATTCATTTGAATAATTTTTTATTTAAGAACTAGTTTTTACTAGCCATTACCAACACACCACCTTTTACTCTGTTTCAATTAATATTTACTATCAAATAAATATTTTTATTCATAAACAAAACATAAGTGAAAGTTTTATTTAACAAAGAAATAAGGTACAGTACTTTAATGTTAACGGCTATATGAAACACACCTTTTACACAATATTCTTAGGAAACAACCAAAACTGTCATATATGTGGTGATTTTTCAGATATTTGATTCAAAAAGTGAGAAGATAACATGACTGGACTATAACTCATGGCTTAGCATGTGCTCCAGTTCTCTAGCTGGAACCAGTATGTCCCTCAACTGGAGCTAGAAGCATGACTTTGACGGCTGTACAATCCTGCCTCCATTGCAGTTGTTGCCCCGCCCAAGGGACACATCCCCTGATCCTGGACAGTCTGTGTGGGGTTAAACAAGGTGTGGGTGGAAGCACAACCAAATGCAATGCTGGGCGAAATGAGCGAGTACCTTGACAAACTCACCAGCCACACAGGGATCCATCACACACTGCCATGATGAGAGGCCAACGTGGGAACTACTTAGTCTCCAAGGTTACTTCTCTTTATCACATTCACTAAGTATAATTACATAAGTGTGAAGTAGTGTATTGCTGTTGTTGGTACTTTTATGTATTTACTCTGTTTCTATTTCATATTTACTCAAGTTTACGAACTTTAATTTATGTTATTTTACTTGCTTATATTTAATGCCCAACTTATTATTTCAGCTAACTTTTGGTTAAGCTTGCTAATATTTGTACTTGCATATTTATACTGTATAAATAAGATAAGGTGGGAATATGCCACTAGGCTACTCATTACATTATAAAAAGGAGACAGAATGCACAAGTACATGCACTGCAATACTTGTGGATAGACACACACATGCGCGACGCAAGCACACACACATGCACACACACACACACACACACACACACACAAGTCGGACAAACACCATTTTCTACACGGATGCGCAGTCACTATGTTTCACTAGCTAGGTCAGCTTCATCAGGCGGCGAGTGGTGGCACAATGCAGTCTGTTAAGGATTATCTTATGTTTGGGCCATGTGTCTGGATTTGGTGATGTACTGGTGGACCAGTTCCCAGCATCGCAGTTCTGCACTATTATTAGAAGGTGGTAAGGCCCTTAACCTTATGGTTGTGAACTGTATACATACACTGTAGTTACATTTACAGAGCTGCAACACACTTTTAATATCTACAAATTTAAAGAGCACAGAAAAGTGAAAATACTTGGAAAGGAAATATGACCTAGGCTTTAATAAAAATCACACTGAGGGGTTCTGTCATATGTGAGGTGTTCAAAATAGTAATAAATGTTAAGAACATTGAGAAATCATGAAAAAGCTGGTTCCCCTGTGAAAACAAAAACTGATGGTCATTGTCACATAGATGAAAAACAGAAGGTGGCGCCACCACTGACAATAAAGAAAAACATTACCTTGCCCAACATTACTAATGAACTTGAGTTTTAACATCACCAACATGTCAAGCAACTCAAGCACTGGGATCTGTTTTCGTTCAGTAATGACACAATCCATAAACTACATGCTTTCTTACACACTACCCAACAAAGCAAAAAAACCACTTACAGTGGATTCTAGATGTACCCAAAACGCATGTACCGATAAACCAAATCCCCAGTTAATTTTCAGTGGTCCCAGCAAAATTCCTATATAAATAATGATAAAACTGCTCGCTTTTATCGTTTATCGGATATTGCATTGCTCAAAATATCATTTGGTCTCATCACTTAAGACTGACACAAGGATGCCATGCTGGTTGCTAGGCAACCGCTTCCCTTCTCATCAGGCGTGTAAGGGGAGGGAGCATGCTAGTCAGTCCTGACTTGCAGAGTCGCCTCTTAACAATGTCACTGCGGTCATGAGTATGCAATGGTAAACCAGTCGTAGAAATTTTATCAAGATTATCAATCGCATCAAAATAGTTGCACTTATCATCACTAGTATTTCAAAGCAAATCATTTTGCCTAAACATGTTATGCAAAACATTTTAATGAGGAATAATTTTTTCATATGTTTTAATTAGTTTAAGTAGTTCTTTCCCCCACAAAGTTGGTGNCCTCTTAACAATGTCACTGCGGTCATGAGTATGCAATGGTAAACCAGTCGTAGAAATTTTATCAAGATTATCAATTGCATCAAAATAGTTGCACTTATCATCACTAGTATTTCAAAGCAAATCATTTTGCCTAAACATGTTATGTAAAACATTTTAATGAGGAATAATTTTTTCATATGTTTTAATTAGTTTAAGTAGTTCTTTCCCCCACAAAGTTGGTGNAAAACATTTTAATGAGGAATAATTTTTTCATATGTTTTAATTAGTTTAAGTAGTTCTTTCCCCCACAAAGTTGGTGTTTAATCATATCTGGTATAAAACCACTATAAAACCACAGTGATTTTTAAAAAACAATATATTAATTTAACTCAATAGGCAGCATCTTCTGAATAAAAATGATATCCCCAGAAGCATATACTTGACCTCCCCTCGTCCCCAAAAATGGTTTTAACATTGAGTGACTTGTATTACCAAGCATACACAATTCATTTTCAGTAACTTCTCGTGGACAGATGGAGGATTTATATTAATTTACTTCAATAGACACAGATATTCTGAATAAGATGATATCCTGGAAGGGCTTATTTGACACCTTCTGTGGTCAAATAACGCGCAGACATCTGGCACTAGCACAGCAACTCACAACAGGCATAAGGGTATGGGAAAATCAGAGGACATGGTATTGAATGATTAATTATTATAGACCATAAAGAAAAAAAATTTTATCACATTAAATTCATTTCTGTCTCAAAAACACACATTTTTAAAGTGAACTATTAATAATTACTTTAACTCCACAATTGCCACCAGAGTACGGCGTCACCAACATCTTTGATATTCGGCAGAGTTTGTTTCCTCCCCTTACATGGCTGGCGGGGTGGGAACTAGTTGCCTAGCAACCAGCGTAGCATCCTTGCCCCCTCCCTTTGGGTGCCAACTGGTTTGGAAGGGGAGGGGTAAATTGTAAGGAGGAGGGCGGTGTGTGGGTTCCCTTTCTCGGTCTCGCACGCCCTGAACACACTGGCCGGTCGATAACCGGGCATGCGGCCAGTCGTCAGCCCCAAGTTCGTCTCAAGGCGCCGTGGCGAGAGGATGCAAGGAAGAGTTCCACTGGAAGACGGAAGCATTTGGGGGTTACCCCGACACCTGACAGGTGGTGTACAAGTTCTTTTTAGAACCCAAAGCAACAGCTAACTGCTGTTCTAGCAGGCTTCAGCTAGACGGCAAGCCTAGCCTAGCCTAGCCCGACTCCTGTAGCGGAGGGTGACCAGCGAAGCTGGTTTGGTAAGGGAGAGTGCATTTTCTAGGAAAGCAGTGTCCGATAGAGAGAATATCTGCGAGTCCTTCCATCGCTGCTCCCATTAGAGGGGGAGGGGTAGGGCAGTCCTACCACCTTCAAGCAATAGCTCAGAACTCAGATGCTGGGAATTAGCTCATCAATCTAAAAAAAAATCCGGGTACCCCCCAGGCTTCAATATAAGATAATCACAGCTCCAAAACCATACTCATCAGTTATACAGGAAAATTTTTAATTTTCCCCCCCGCACCCTAGTTTGCCACCTGGCTACTAGGTTTACTACCAACAGCGCCCTTCCACCATACTGCAGTGTCCTACAACTTGCTGCCTCATGAAGCTGGCCTAGCAAGCAAAAGTCACAATAGCAACCACGTGAAAAATTTGTCGTCCTTCTTTGTGTGTGCCTGTTGACAAGTACTAGACTGTGAGTACTTGAATTTCTGTCTGTCCTTTTATATATTTTTGGTAGCCTAGTGGCCTATAGTAACCTTAACTCAACATAAAGTGTAATAAGGTTAGAAGATGTATATTTTTGATGTACATATCAAACCCTCATCTACTGAAATCCAGATGTATGAAAATCTTTTGACAGCAACCTGAAGAGTCCACTGTAATATTCAGTGTCCAATTCACAACACATTCTTTGAAGCCATGTTCCACCTTCTTCCAGGAGGATGACATGAGTAGAGATTTACAGAAACACTCTATTGTAAAAAAAATAGTCGTGTGGGTTTTGTGTATCAAACACATTTACTAAATGTTGCAAGTAAGTTCCAGACATTTTACTGCTCTTTTGAATACGTATTTGTTTAAGTTTGAAAAATTACATTTTTTGCAATGGTGTTTAGGAATAAAAATCCTAATGAAGAACTCTGATAGTAATGTGGGGAGAACCAACATTTATTTTCTTATTTTTATGCCATAAGATTTAAGGTTACCACAACCTCACAAGGTAACACACTGCAAGCTTAGTATGTTATGCACAGCAGTAAGTGATACAGGATATTTGATGTGTGTGCCTATGCATGTAACTCTTGTTGCTCCCTTGCTATAGTGTCTCAAATCTACGCAGAAAGAACAGCTACAAATAGTCAAGCCCCTAACAGCAGTGGGCCAATCTCAATGTTAACAGGTGATGTCACAGGCTCGGCAACTCTAACCATAACACAAAGTTTTGACAAGGATATATTCTTCAGTCATCACTGGTCTCACCATACACACACTTAACAAGTATTTGTCACTGGAATGAATGTCATCAAATACAATTAAGGTTTACCATAGCATTCACCACGACATTGGTGTTAATCCCATTTGTACATTACATTTATGTGGGATTAATAATTTATTAAAATATGCACACACACTAAGCTACTTACCAATACTTTTGCTGCATGTGTGTATCTCTGCCGCAATTAGAGAACACATCATCCAAGAAAAATGTCCAAAACTGAAGGTGAAATTATCTCAAGAACAAAGACAGAGGTTTCAAAAATGCTTGGTTTAAACGGTTTGCATTGAAAGTCCAATAAATTCTTGACATACAACTAACTGTTGAAGTAATTACATCTATACATAATACTTCACACTCCACAATTTATTTTTCATCTTTATTGTAGCCTGTATTACTTTATTTATTATTGAGGCTTTACTATCTTTACTTTAATTATTATATTTTTCCAGACGATTTACTTAACTTTGTATGTTACCTATAATTTGTAAATGGTCAATTAAATGTAGATACTGTATTTATGTGTCATGTTTTGGTTTGCACCGACTGACAAAACCGCTTCTATGGTCGACTGAACCTGGTTTAGCCAGTTACAAAATACTACTAAATATTTGATGTTAGTTACGTAATAATGCATATTTTTATAGATCTATGGAGTCAGCCTCCAAAATAAGATATTGATCTCTGCTGCTTGGTAACTAGGCCGTCAAATGAACAATTTTTTTTTGAATGACCTGCCAATCACAACACTGTATAGGTAAGTTTAGGCAGCTGGTTGACCAGTTTCAATTTATAGCATTTTTAAAAATGTTCCTTCAAGCAACACTTACATAGGTAGCTGTTTCAATTTTGCATAAAATTTAAGCAAAAAGTTAAGTAAAAAGTAGGGGTGTGAGAACATGCATTTTTTCAAGTTTGAACCAAACTCAAACTGAACCTTTAAGCAAGAATATACGTGATTGTAAAATCTCAAAATATAAAAAAATATGTTTTTAAAAAGAACATAATTTTATAATTTTTAAATTAAATATTATGAAAAAAAAAAAAAAAAAAAAAAAAAAAANCAATATTATATACACTAAAAACTGTCAGTTACCTTCACAGAATTGTTAGAAAATTATATACTTGTGGCAATCCTCATAATACAAAAACTTGTTTTCATAATTACTAAATTAGCTTACAATTACACAAAATAAACTGAATATAATTTTTTGGTAAAAACAAAATGTAGTAAAAATATACACGCCTAAACGGATTCAGCGTTACCAGCACATAAAACTTATGGACACAGTTGCTTTCTACATCATTTTTGGGATTATTGTTCTTGTTAAAGTGGGTCTAGAAGCACGTGACTTCAAGCATCAAGTCTGAAAATTCCCTCGAGTGGACAAAACTGTATGGTAAAAATTTTGAACAGGCATAAAGTGAAATTTTGTTATTTACCTATTTGGTTTTAGGGTGATCAGCTGTGACGTTATAATGCCGCATTGTAAAGCTGGTGTTAATTCAATATTCGACCGCTGTGATAGGAAATGTGTGGCTTTTGGGTTGGCTTCACTAAAATGTGCGCTGGTAGTTGAGGTAGCTGCCACAGAGTTGTGGTAGTTGTGCGGGCCGTGTGGTGCGGCCTAGCGGTGGGCAGCGCGACGTCTAGCAGCTGTCGCTGGCGTGAGTAGTTGCAAGGGTATTGGCTGAGACGTTGACACCGTGCTGCAAGGATAGCAGCTGGCCAATGGCCGAGTGGGCGTGGCAGATTATTGATCGGGAACTCCTCTCGCCGGGCTGGCGCAAGCTGACGTTCAATGTCTGAGTGCATGAGCCGAAGTATTGATTGGTGTAGTTCTTGCCCTAGGACATGACATATTGCGGACGAGTGTAGCACAACGAAGAGAAATGTGAGTCAATCACAGATTATTGATTCAGGCAATAGTTTGCACACTTTAATTAGAAATTGTGTTTTGAGAGAATCTGAGTGACTGATTGCTTCAGTGGTCAAACCCATTAATTAAGGTGATGGGTCAAATGGATCATGAAGAGGGCCAGCAATTCAACGAGTTATCATCTGCGCAACGATGTCGTTGAAAATTTTCCTGCTTCTGTTGCAGCATTTTCTGCAAGGAGGGCATAAATTTTATGTCTTTATGAATGCTGAAATCGACCAGATGGGAGGACAGCAGGCGAGTGATTTCAGCTTTCGAACTGTTCCAAGGTAACCAGTATGCATGTTATTATGGGTCTAGTTGCTGCGTTTTGAAGCCATACCAGTTAATGGATAAACCGTACTGTAAGGAAGTTTTATTTTCTTTTGTAGCAACCATATTAGTTTTAAGTGCATAGTAGTCTCCACAAGTTGCTACAGTATATATGAACAATTTCGTTAATGACTTTGTTTACGCCTCGTTTGGTTCACGTCCCTTTTTTTTGAAGTTGTACGAAAAGGGAAAAGGAGGCGTTTGGAACACTTACAGAAATAATATATGAAGGTCGCATCTGTTACAAATTTTTGTAGCTTTTAGAATTGCATTAATGTGTGGAAAGATATATAATGAATCTAATGAATCATTGAGAAAATATTTAGAGTATTGTCCTTGCTAACATAACTAATTATTTATAACTTTCTGTTAAATATTAATATGGTGATTATATCTGGTGTTATGGCGTATTGAAACACACATTTGTCATATTCCATGTTATTAAATTATTGTAATGCAAACTGGTGTAAATGCGGATTGCAAGACATATTTAGTATGTTCCATGTTATTAAATTATGGTAATACCAACTGGTGTAATTGCATATGGCAAGACATATTTAGTACTAGCGAATCGGCCCGGCTTCGCCCGGGTACAATTGAGTTTTACAGTGATACACTAATAAATAAATTGGGAAAAGACAATTCATTTATGTAAAAACAGAATTATAAAATTATACTATGTTGCCCAGGTTTTTAACTAATTATAGCAACCCAAAAGGAAGGAAATATTTTTTACCCGATAGCCAAGAGGTAGAGTATAGGTTTTGGAGTGTATCTGTGCAACTATCGTGTAGTTACCACATTTCCGATTTCCAGCATCAATGTATGAAAATTAAAATGTGAGTTTCATCAAGTTGTAGCTTTATAAATAAGTGTACCTAGGTACTACTTTTTGTGCTTGGCTGAGGGATCTTAATCGATCACCAAAGTTAAGCAACGTTCCAAGCGGCACACATTTGGATGGGTTACCGTTTAGTGGCATAACATCTGAGCGCTTCCGGGCTTCGGAGGACAAGTTAAATATTCGGTTCTGGTTGTTTTTGATTGATAGCAGTCGTTAAGCCATTTCAGAGGTCCTTTGGCGGCATGATAAACTCTGACACCAGAGGAAAATAATATTTCGGTCACGTTCCCAGCCGTTGCAGAATTACGTTTTGTTGTTATTCCACCGGAACTGTACAATTTTCCGGGATAAAAAGTATCTTATGTCCTATTCCAGGATCTAAAGAACCTACATACCAAATTTCATCAAAATCCGTTTAGCCGTTATGGAGCTGAGTGGTAACAAACATACAAACAAACAAACGCAAACAACACAAACACGCACACACACACACACAGACGTTCACATTTATAATATTAGTAGGATTTTCCATGCTTTTAAATTATTGTAATGCAAACTGGTGTAATTGCAAATTGAAAGACACGTATAGTGTGTTTTCTGCTATTTTATGAACGACTGGTGAAAGGGTAAATACTTGAAGGCAAAAAGATATTTTATGAACTGAATGCTCTTATTATTTTTGGTAATGGTGTTTGGCCGAATGGTGTATCTCTATTTATGATATACTAATTTATTAGTAGCTAAGTAGTATTTTATGTCAATATTTTTTATGCATTGCATAGTAATGTTTAGATGTTACCTATGCGCAGAGATGAAATGTTGTACGCTAGGTGGAAGGACGATAGTATTATAATTGCAGGCATTGTATCCATTTAACCAAAGAGAAATGATTTCTTACATTCGAATTTGTCTTCAGTTTAAATGCAACACTTGTACACTGTTAGTTTTTCATTGCTCCGAACAAAACAAAAAACTAAATATTGCCAAATTCGGCTCACTAACATCTTAGTCCACCAGATAAAGGGCATTAAACAGCTGACAACTTTATCTTCTTTTGTAGAAATGAATGTATCTTTGTTTGGGCTGTTAACTTAGTGCTACCAGCCTCATCTCTTTACTTCTCAAAAAGCAAGAACTGTGCTGGATGCGTGGATTTCAAATGCCTTGCAAGTGTTGATGTACCTGTGAGATTTTTATGTTGCTGGCTGCAATAATTACGTTTTTCAGTTTCTTACTCTTTATATTTTATTAAAATGTTGTGAAACAGATGACTGCTGTGGTTGCTGATTACCTTCCATTTTTACAGACTCTTTACTATCAAATTTAAGTTTCACAATAACACAGAAAAATAAAAAATACATTAAACAATACAGGCGATGTGACAACCAAGATGCAATAGCAAATAACATGTCACTAATGAGACTTGCAGCAACTTGTAAAACATTCAGTAAAGACAATATAATCAATTGCTCTTGAAAGCTTTCTGCAGGAAGATCACAGATAGCAGCACGTGCTCGTTGGTTTGAAGAACTATTACCATGATAGGCTACCGCAGTCATCATACTCATCATAACGGTTAACCCATGACTCACTGTGTATCTGCAGTCGAAAATGAGTATTTCTTTAAACATTGGTACAAACTAACAAATGTTTGTTTCCCCAAGCAAATACGTTACTACGTCTGCATTTGTTTCTCCATAAAAATACGTCGCAACATCTGTAAATTTTGCTTCCGGTTCCAGGTGTTCGTTTCCAGGCGTAATAACGAGGTTGAATTAGTAACAAGCTGGTTGCATGCGTTAACAATTAAATATAGTCACAACTCACAAGGTAGTTAGTGAACGGAGCATAATATTCTTGTGAAATGTAAATACAGTGGATTCTCGAAAATTCGTATTTCAGTGGACCAACAAAGAAAAACGAAGCATGCAGGGAAACAAAGAATGCAGACTTGGATTTTAGACTTGAGAAATAGCGTAAATAATCTCAAAATGCATGTTTGTTTAAACCAACAGCCTAAAGATGTCATTAAAAACAACTTATTCAAGTAAATTTATGATTAAATATTCATTTTAGCAAAATTTAATTTTTATTTGTTTTCATGTTTTTGTCTAGTGTTCCTTCGTCTGCCAAGCCATGCTGAATCCCTCGGTTACAACTTATTTATTTGTGACAATTTTTGACAACCATTACATGCCGAGTCCATTTTCAAACCCGTACAACACTAAACAAACCCTCAACCGATAGTTTCCAATAATAATCATGCAGTTAAAAACTGCATCCATAACCTTACACCAAATTCAGTTTACAATAACAAGATCAAAGCTCATTCGATACAGTGTCAGAGATTGTGTGATTCGTTCACATTGTCGCCAACCTACGAGTTTATTAATAGCATAAATACAATAATAAAAATGTATGCTCACTGCTGCCATCCTACAAGTGCAATAAACACGTAAGAAGAATAAGCGTAGTCAATAGAACACGAAAAAATGCTGCGGGATGTAAACAATACTATTGATAGTAAAAGTTTTTTCAACTGTCTGCGTTGTTTTGCATTCATATAGTGTTAAAAAACGAATGATTCGCGCAATCTTCAACGAATTTAAGTCTGTTTTGAATGTAAGTTACCGGAAAACAATCGGCGATTGTTCAAAGTGGTAAACAATTAGTATTGTTTATATGGGAATTTTGATGGTACCAAAATTAATAAACAGGAAATACGGTAAAATGTAAATGATGGAAAGAGGGATCAAATGAAAGAAAATGCACTGTACACAACATGGCGTTGAAGTTTGCATCAAGTTTGCGTGTGGCGTAGGTTTTAAATAAAAAGCCAGCGGCTGGCTGTTGGCCTACAATAGTTTACGTTGCAAGAAAAATTCATCTGCAATTTCTGCTCTCCCATTTTTAAAACTTCAGCTGTTTTTATGATTGATGCGTCACATTGAGTGGTGTTTTTGAATCGAACCTCAGTTGTAACACAAACCTGAACCAAACATTTTTTAAGTTTAGTTAGAGTTTGAATTTCCGAACGTTTGCACACCCCTAGTAAAATAGTTGGAAACTGAATTAAAGTAGTACAAAAATGTGGAATAAGTTTATTAGACATGAACTAAGCTTCAATAATATGGTCAAAGTTTTTTTAATATTCGATTGCACTTTGCTATCAAATTCGCTTTTATCACATTTTGCAAAGTTTCGAATCATTCACGTACAAGAGCAAATAACACATAATCTCCATATCCCATGCATGTTATTTACTTCAGAGTGACTGAATATTGACAACTGCGCATCAATAAATCGAAACGATTGATTCAAGAAGGATAGAACAATCGACAAAAAAGGAAAGATATTGCAGAGAGGGTGAAACTTCAATGGGCAATTCGGTACAGAGATAGTGCTGCGGATGCCGGTTTGACAGTCAATGTTTAGACATTTATTGGAAAACATATGTACAGTTTATTTGTGAAAGTTTTGAAAGAACACGCAAAATACAGAAAGGCATTTGAACAACTCCATTACATTATTTCTTTTGCAACTGTAAAAAAGAAATACAAACTAAAATAAAAATAGGATAAAATAAAGAAATTAATTCTTGCCGAATACACCGTTACACAAAATATTGATTATCTCTAAGGCTTCCTATGGAATGTACTGTACAGAGATAGCAGCACAGTAGCGATGAGTATTTGTAAATTTTTAGCCTTGACTTACCGGTCTTTCTATTATATAGTGATTGTCTTTGATGTTAAGCAGTTTGTATTTGGCTATGAAGTAGTTTTGTGGTTGTACGTTTTTGGTTTTACAGACGTAACTGTTACAATATGGAAAGACAACTTAGAAGAATCATTTAGTAATGAAATACCACCCTCCAGAAGAAAATAATCTAGCCGTATTTCTTTTCTGAAGTTGACAAGATAGCTCGGCAATGTGCAATGCATAACAATTGCTTAAATTACAGCGATGCAGCACGTCTACATTTTCATCATGCCTATTTAGTACTAACACACTTTGCATCATATTAATAATTAATTAAGTTTGTTACGGATGTTTTATGCAGCTAGTAATACCTGGTACAGATGTGTGTATTTATTTGTAGGTTATGTTTTGTGCACAATTTGATGTTGACGAAAAATTAGCGCCACCTATTCTAACTAAACATTGACAGATACTGATACCGATAAATCTACAGATAAATCCCAAATCGGTATCTGTTACAATTGGTTATGGTCCAACCAAATCATTTCATCCACCCAAATTATTTATTTAATCATCATGGAAATTACCGTAACTTGGTTGTCTTACGGAACATGTTTCACAAACAAAGTATTTTTATATTTGGGAACAAAAAATTTCTTTCTTAATTTTCTTTATATCTGTAATTAACACGTGATTTCAATTTACTTAACAGATACAGATATGGCTGACTTTGGTGATACAACACATTTAACTCAATATAAGCAGTAACTGCTGAAATTCAAAATATAAAATGTAAATAAACTTATTAGCAAAGAGCCTCTGCATATAGGCTGGTACAAATTGGCGAAATTTTATTTCTGAACACATATAGGTCTAAATTATTGCAAAGGTTTTGTTAGGTTTTAAATTATTGCAAAGATTAAATTTATTTCAAGTGGTTTGTGATTGGCTGGACGTAAGACAAGTAAAATTAACTGTAAACCACATATTTTCTTTGTCAAGATGTACATGTTTTATGCAAACGTCAAACATGTACATGCTTTAAGCAAATATCAAACACGTACATGTTTTACGCAAATGTCAAACAAGTATTCGTTTTTCATTGTGAACAAAATAATACCAGTGAATATTGGCCATTAAAGCAGCTGAGCGCACATAGAACGAAATACATGCTCGCCATTGAGGTCGCTAAGCCATCTTGATCACATCGGTGCCCTAACATTCCATAGTGTTATACACTCTAGTAGTTTGGCATTACAGCGGATGTTCCGGAGACAGGTTGTAAACAACTTTTATTAAGTATCTAAGTTAGCTCAGTGATCCGATTTCTAAATACGCAATTTAAAAAATCAAAACCCAGTTTCTTTTTTAATTTACCGGTAATTACTGGAACAAGAAAAATCATTTTATTTATCACACAAAATAAATCTCTTGGGCAAATAATTACATATGCATGCATCATTCTTTTTTATATGGTCGTTCATCATGACAATTAGGCCTACAAATGTTTTTAACAAATAAATTTGAAATATTGCATTGCATAAAAAAATACTGGATAAATGTTAGGCATCTATTTCAAAAACTGTTAAAGTGTGAATGTGTTAATAAAAACTCTTGTATATTTGCATCTGTCATACTTTCTGGGGAAAAAAAAAAAATCACAATTTCTCTGTGCGTCTAGTGCAAATAATGAACGCGTGAACTTGAGTTGGACCTGGTGGCCAAATATGAAAAAATGAGCCTGTAAGTCTGCATACTTATTTGATGGGTGATTTTTAATCTGACATGGAAGAAAACAGAAACAGTGAAGTTGAAGAGTATTTTAAAGTTAATAAAACTGCTCCCCACAAATCCATTTGCAAACTGTGTAAAGCATATATTTCCTGAGGTGGTAATAGTTTTTTTATGCTCTCAAGACACCATATAAAATATTACAAATTAAATTATTTGTATCGGCGCTAACTGCGGGATTGGTCACAAAGTATCGGTATCTGCAAAATGGGATTTGGACCCATCTCTATTTCTAACAATAATTTGCGTGAATTTACTTTGCTAGAGTATTTGTAGTACAATTATTTTTATAGTTTTCAATATGATTTTATGCCAACAATTATCGTTATCTTCAAACCCTCCTCACTTTAAACAGATGCAATTAACTATTCACATTCAGATTGTATTTGCACAAATAATTAGCATCCGCTTTGCACTTTGATTCGCAATGGAAAATAAATACATACACATGGCTAAAGTTTATGTCTGCAAGTTCTAAACATTTCATTGCATTACAAAAAAATTAAGAAAAAGTAAAGGAATTATAAGAGCAGTCTCCCATTAGCTCTCGTTACATAACTATGAACAAATAAAGTGTCAATAACCTTCACTTAACTCCCAATGCCAGAGGTCTTAAGATACATACAGCCGTATTAACAATAGCCACAGAACAAAAGTTTTTAGAGTTATTTCAGTTAATCTGTGGCGATCCCGTTACAAGTGCTTTGTTTGGTCCAACAATATAAACTGAGGAGCCAAAAAAAACTGGTACACCACCTGCCTATTAATCGTGTAAGGCCCCCCCGAGCACACAGAAGTGCTACAAGACGACGTGGTATGGACTCGACTAATGTCTGAAGGTATGCAGGAGGCATTTCACACCATGAATCCTGCAGGACAGTCCACAAATACATAGGAGTGCGAGGCGGTGGAGATCTCTTCTGAACAGCACATTGCAAGGCATCCCAGATATGCTTATTAATGTTCATGTCCGGTGATTTAGGTGGCCAATGGAAGTGTCTGAAGTCAGAAGAGTGTTCCTGGAGCCACTCCGTAGCAACTCTCGACGTGTGGGGTGTCACATTGTCCTGCTGGAATTTCCTCATCCATTGGAATGCACAATGGACATGAATGGGTGCAGGTGATCGGACAGGATGCTTACATATCTGTCACCTGTCAGAGTCGTATATAGATGTACCAGGGATCCCACTTCACGCCAACTGCACATGTCCCATATCATAACAAAGTCTCCACCAGCTTGAACAGTCCCCTGTTGACATGTAGGGTCCATGGATTCATGAGGATGTCTCCATACCCGTAAACGTCCATCTGCCCGATACAATTGAAAACAAAACTCGTCAGACCAGGCAACGTGTTTCCAGTCATCAACAGTCCAATGGCGGTATTGGCGGGCCCAGGCGAGGCGTAAAGCTTTGTGTCGCAGTCAACAACGGTACACGAGTGGGCCGTCCGTTGAATAGTTCGCACGCTGGCACTTGTTGATGAGCCAGCATTGAAATCTGTGCCAATTTGAGAAAGGGTTACATGTCTGTCAGGTTTAATGATTCTCGTCAGTCGTCGTTTGTCCCGTTCGTTCACTATATTTTTCCGGCCGCAGTGATGTCGAAGATTTGATGTTTTACCAGATTTCCGATATTCACGGTACACTCGTGAAAAGGTCGTACGCGAACATCCAAATGTTATCGCTACCTCAGAGATGCTATGTCCCATCTCTCGTGCGCCGACTATAACACCACGTTCAAACTCACTTAAATCTTGATAACTTGCCATTGTAACAGTAGTAACCAATCTAGCTGCCGATCGCATCGCGTTACTCTGATTGGTTCCATACCTCTGTTATTTGCATACGCGCGCCTATACCAGGTTTTTTGGCTCTCCAGTGTACTTGCCAGTACCACAACTCATAAAATTTAAACGTAAGAACTACTGTGCTACTTCAACAATAAATTTGAATACTTCAAGTTCTCATAAGGAGAACTGTCAATATATCCAGGACCATAGGAAAAGAATGGTACAGTTTCCAAAAAAAAAAATCACAGCTACCAAATAATTAGACCAGTTTGTTGGTTCTTGCATCAAAATGTCACAGGAAGGATCAGAGTATTTGCCCACCTTAAAATGTTTCTATGTGCACTCCATTTGTGGCTCTGTATATGTCCAGGCAATATTTGAGCTACCTCCATGTATTCTGAAGTATTATTGGCATTACTGTCTCAATGACAGCAGTGATTCTCGGCTGGAAATGCTCCAAATTTAGGATATTCACAGGGTATAAAATGTTACTCACATATCCCCAGAAGAAAAAGTGTAGAGGTGAGGAGGCCAAGGGATAGGACGACCTCTCCTGAGCCAACAGTTTGGAACGTCACGTGCACGACAACGCACACGACACCGCGCACGGCTAGTCTCCACTGCAACGGTGCTCTACCTTGCTGGTAGACTAGACTGCATTGTTTCCATTTCATCTTTCAATTGCCTCAATCTGTGGGAACATGTATAACTCTAACCATGCCCAGATAATGTTGCCCATGATTGTTTATTTATCAAACATGAAAGGCACCACAACGCCATTGTGCATCAACCCACATTAGACATTCTTTTGGGAGTGTCGCAAACGTACTCTTGGGTTGCGGTGGGTTTCTACCTTCCCCAAATTCTGCAGTTATGATGATTAACACACTCACTAATGTGATAAGCTTCCTCGTCACTGTAAATCACCCAATTCGCATAATTTCTTTCAGTTGTAATTTTGTTTAACATGAAAGTAGCAAATGCAAAACATTTGAGCCAATCTTCCAGCTTAATTTCATGCCTCAATTGAATCTTACAGGCATGCAATCTCAACTGTTTATGAAGAACATTTCGAATAGCAGTGTTTGGAATGCCAAGCTCAAATTGCGACAGGCAATTGACTTGTTACGCCTGTGCACACACAACAGCCTAAGTTGTTTCACCTTCCCTTTCTGAAGTTCTTGGCCGTCCCAGAGATTTTTGTTTCTTCACCGTACCAGTTCCGTGGAAACTTTTAACCCAATTACAAAGTCCCCCCCTCCCGGTTCAGACACATGCCAGATGGCACACTTGCCATTGCTGTCCTCTCCAGGTCAGTGAGCGACTGATGTGCACCCCTAAAAAAACTTTCATCCAGCGCTAGTTTGATACAAGACTCAACTAACTTGGTTATATTGTCTTGACACTATAAAGTACTGAAACTGTACCAATCTTTTTCGATGACCTTGTACTTTACATTTAAAATAGCTATGTGAGCCCATGATTGAACTAAAGTCACATAGTGTTACTAAATTAAAGTTGGGATACTTTCAACTTGAGTTGAATAAATGCATACTTTACAAAATGTGGACGAGTCATTGTCCTCAGTTTGGTAGCTACACAGCGTATTAACCTAAAACTGGTTAAGATCATGAGCTTGTTTAGCTGTCATATGCTACATCGAATTGGTGGTATTTACCTTACACTGTGGTTTACTAAGGGGATCGCTAGCAGTATCGACTAAACAACACCCCACAACTATTTGCACAATGCTGCACCAAGTCTTACACCAAAGTTCACCTGACTTCTCAACACAAATATGTATTTAATTATATTAAACCTATTTAATACAAAAAAAAAAAACAATTCAAATCTACTATTCTGTACTAACCATCATCAGTGCTGACTAGATCAAGAAGTGTAATCGGTGGAACTGGCTTACTGTAGCGGGACAACAAATCTTTGAACTCACGATTCAAAGCATCACCACCACTGTTGAACAATGTTGACTGAAACATACAGGGACACACAGCATTACAATACTTTAGATTCAATGGTGCAACAAAATTGTTACGTAATTCACAAGAGAGGAAAATTTAGCAAGGAGAGCAATAAAGGTTCTTATTATACAATAATTTTACCTTACTGTTCTACTGATACCATATAATTTTAACCAACTTTTATTTCTTTTTGTTACCAATTACACAACACATGCTACACAAATAGGCAACTATACTGTCAAGTTGTAATATGCACACCAGTATTATTGAAACATGCAGATTTTCATACATAAGCATATGTAACAGAGTATTAAAAAAATATTTTAGTCACCAGCAAGTACAGAATACAAGTGCACAATCCAAATATAATTTGTATAAAGTCCATTCACAGTATGTTCACACTTTTCTGAGGCCCTGCCAAATTTCTACTTTCAGCCCATTGGCTGTGTATCTTTCTGCAAACCTATCAAAATAAACACTGCCATGTGACATTCAGCTGGTGTTTATATCAGCTGGCTTATCTGCCCACTGCATACTCATTATGAATATTGATTTATGTTCACAATTCTTTTTATGTTTAGATGTAAATTAATGCCTTTAAGTATAGTCAACACTTCAAAGGACATAAGAAACTATATTTGATTTAGGTCAGCAACAGAATAGTACAAGATTTAAAAATTCTACTTCCTATTATAAAAATAACGCCAAGACGTTTTGAACATTTGCCTTTAAAAGTGTTAAGAGCTGAAATGTTCGCCTGTAGGTACACTTTTAGATAAAACTATGTTATTTACTCCTTCATACAGAAAACAATGGGCCATAAACAATCGTTAAATGATCTATGAATTAAGTTAAACAACATGTAGTGGTAGAATTATATTGCATAAATACTTCGCAAATCAATATCTTGATACAAGACTAAGCACAAGCAAATGGCGGGCGTTCCTATTACATTCCGAGAACCATAGCGATAACAGTTATGGACATGAAACTAAATGGCTGAACAGAATCGATCCAAATTTTTACAGCATACTTCCACGGTAATATTTGTCACTGGATACAGTTTTGTGAAAATTCGTCCAGCCACACTATCTATAAAGCAGATAATACTAGCGTTTGCTAAGGCCTACAGCTTGGCCATTGCTTACGTTAAAATACATGCCGTTCCAGGCAGTGATTTCAAGAGTGCTCACTTTATAGGAAGAGTTGCTGTGTGTAAAAATGAATTTGGGTCAAATGAGGTCCAAGAGTGCTGCTTGTTTATCATACTTAGTCTTTTTGTAATAGAGAGCATACTTTTATACTACACTTGGACCTGTTCCCCTCCCCCACACCTCTATCAGTTGCAATGCACACTACTGATTGACTAGTTCAATCACTGGCTTTCTTGCCACAAGTACACATTAAATACACTTATCCAAAATTTACAATTTTTTTCTCCCACTCCTGATAGTTTGGTGCTGGGAAAAGTTTCAAACGTCAGATTGGAATGGTAGTCTGAATATCTGTTTATAAAATTACATAGATTTAATGGTCATATCAAAAGTTCATTTAAAAAATCAAAACAATTTAATTAGAAATTTCATATTATTTTTACACTTATAACCAACTAAGAGTTTCTTTTCTATAATCAAATTTTTTTTATTATATTTCTCTATATAAAATTAAAATAAAAAGCCTTTTCAGAAAAGTGACTAAAAATTTCTATTTAGTTTCACTGCTACAGTACATTCCCCACATTGTCAGCTAACGAGAAATATGCATACAAATACTATTATCATTATAATGAAATAAGAACCTCAGCAAGATAGATGCTCGAATGTGACCTACTGCTGTAATATTCAGTTCAATCATTCCGTTATAATAACGAAAATTTTATGCTCAGTACGTCAAAAATTTTAATTAATGATGAAATAGGTAAATATATGTATGAATATATAAAAAATTCTGACGACACTTTTTAAAATATTTAAGGACAAACGTTGAATTAGTTAACCTTGAAAAGAATGTACTCCCAAAACTAGTGATGCTATACATCATACAGAAGCCTGAAAAAAAAGCTAGAAAATGCTTTCTAATACAGCCTTCTATAACACATCTAGCCCAAGTAACAGTCAACTACACCACCAAAAATCTAAACATTAATATGTTTTACTATTTCTGGTAGTACATTATGTGAACCAAATTGGGACAAAATCAAAGAGGGTCAGGTTTTTTGATTGACATGCAAAAATCTGGCCACAAAAACATTTATTATTCTATATTTGTACAAAACATAATTTCAACTTGTAGATATTACTCGTAAGTTAAGAACTCTTCTTTCCTTGCATATAAAGAATACAGGTTGCACAGTTTTTACACCATGGCATGACAAAATCATAATTTTAGTGATTTTAGGATATGCAAATAAAAAATTAAAATATTTACCAAAAATTTAACAAAGGTGACTGAGAGGTCATGTCTTAGTTAATTTTTAGGTATGTTTAGCAAAATTAATTTCTAGAAAAATTATAGACCACTACAAATTAAAAATATGACAATATTTCCTTATTTTGGGCAATTTTTAAAAACTGTAAAAACATTTGATAATGTAATTTTTAACATTTTTTAAGTAACTTATAGTATCTTCTTTATATGCACATTATCACATTCCGGTAAGTTAGTTAGCTTTTACTATTTGTAACTCCAAGAAACACAAAAAAATTGATTTTGACATGCTATTATGCAAAAAAAAAAAAATACAGTCTAATAAAATAATGTTATGTAAGGGAACAGTACTCGTAAGTAACATCTACAAACTAAATAGTATGTCATACAAATATTAATTAATAAATTTTCTTTCTGACCTGGAACCTTAATGACAAGATGCTAATCAGGGCATGGCTTATATAATAAACCAAGGTAGAGGCATATACATTAGAGTGGGCCGAAAAACAATTTTTTTTTTGCGACTGCTATACCTCTAAAAAGTAGCCTTTTCCCTAGCTAAATAAAATGCAACAAAAAAATTTATATATAAAATATCTTCCGTTAGCGCATCGCACTCAAAGTTTTGAAAAATGACGAAATTTCGATATATTTTGTGAGTTTTTTATAATTATATAACATACTACTTTCGCAACGCTATAGGTCCTATTGTGAAGCTTAGGGTTTGGAAAAAAAAAAACACAAAAAAAAAAAAACCTGGAATTTTAAAATGTTTATTGTTAGTGCAAAAAGCTCAAAAAACACATATTTTACAGAAAATGCTGATAATTCGTGATTTTTAAAAACAAATCTTCATAAATGGTAAACCTATTTTTATTTACACTTTTTTCTAGTCAACAGAATGTACTTTGAACTCAGATTTGTGAGAAAATTTGGGCATAATAGATCTTGATAAGAGGGTCGTCTGGATGAGGCCGTCTCTTGCGTCAGCGCCACACACTTTTTCAGATGCTTCGGTCACAAGTTTGACACAACGTTCAACGGCCTGGCTGTGGCAAGGCAAGCTCTGGAAATCCAGCTGCAGCGGTGTGCCAGACTGTATTACATTTTCGATGTCCTCATCGCTGATGTTCCTTAATAGTGGAGGAGCTGAGATTTTGCAACTAGACCACTGAATCATGTCGACGTAGTCTGTTGCTTTGAAGTCGAGAGTTGGCATGGTAAAAATTCAAATAGTTTTTCCCTTATAAAGTGAACGAGCTTTCAACACACGGCGGAGCCCCAGTTCTCTGATGTGTCTTCTTTCATCCACAATCATTGCAAGAACCAAATTTTCAGGGTGAGCAAAGAATGTGTTTCGCTGAATTACTGGATTGATAACTCCCAGAAATATTGAGGTAAGTACCACTTGTATCTGTTTCTGTAATCCCCACTTGTTGCGTTTCACTGAACAAACTTTGATTAGACTGAGGCTGTTTACTCCTAGTTTTTCTGTCAATCCTTTTTGCTAATTTACTTGTTGTCTATAAGTCCAACGATCCAATCTTTCCCAGACCATACTTTCTTTGCAGGAAAATAAAACGTAACTTAATTACAGTAATTCTGTTCGCCTTATCACAATGACAATTGATAGAAATCGTGCACTCACACAAGTCAGGCATTATTTTGCAAGTGCAGTCTATGATTATAGCACATTTCCATGCTGCTACATCGAAGAGCAGAATAGATTCCTGTTTGAATTTGTCAATTTTTTTTTGGAATGCAGCTTTCTTTATGTTGCGGTGGTACGACTTTCTTATCTTATAGTACTTGTCATGGTACTTATTAATCAGCTGTACTATCCCATACTCAGACACCGCAGGAATGGAAGCTTTATTTTACAAATATCTAATCTTACTTGCCACTTTTCCAGCCACTTCACGAAAACTCACATTTTTGTTGTTGGAGTGTTGCGCCATCTCATATCGTTCTTGCAAGCAGCACATTAAGACATCTTTGTAATTAGGAAGCTTGTTCGGCAAAAAATCTCTTGGATTACAGAATATTGGGCATTCAAAATCTTTTCTTGTAGTTATTTTCTTAGACACAGCCATTTTCAACAAGCAGGTGAAGGTGAAAACAAAGTCAACATAACACACTGTTTGAGTAATTCACTGTCACATTAACAACTGCTGGCGATTGACTGAGAAGCAAAGAAACCTGGGTAAATTACGAGGAAGATTTCAGAGCAGGTGGCAGCGAGATCGGGTCACTGGTCACGGAAAGGATCGGAAATACACGATGCGGTCCAAGGTCGAATTGCTCATGTTGCATTTAACTCTCCGTACTTCNATCGGGTCACCGGTCACGGAAAGGATCGGAAATACACGATGCGGTCCAAGGTCGAATTGCTCATGTTGCATTTAACTCTCCGTACTTCTATCTCCTGTCTACCATCTATTCAACAGAATAGTCTTTGGAATACCAATTTTGTAAATGAATACTTACCATTTATGATAGTTTGTCTATTACTTATAAATGAAAAAGTAATAAATTTTTTTAAAATTAAGAAATATCGCCATTTTATGGAAAATATGTGTTTTTTGAGATTTTTGCACGAAAAATAAACATTTTGAAATTCCAAGTTTAGATTTTTTTTTTTTTACGTTTTTCAAACTTTAAGCTTTACAATAGGACCTATAGTGTTGCGAAAGTAGTATGTTATATAATTATAAAAAAATTACAAAATATGTCAAAATTTTGTAATTTATCAAAACTTTGAGTTTGATGCGCAAACGGAACATATTTTTTGATTTGAATTTTTTTTTTTATTTTTGCATTTTGTTTAGCTAGGCAAAAGGCAACTTTTTAGGGGTATAGCAATGTTTTTTCGGCCCACTCTAATATACATGGCTGACCCAGCATGGTAATGCCTTCGTGACCTCGGCCACGGAGGCACCTAGAAAAGCATGCACGGTCACCACGTTCTCCAGCTCAACACTCTGGGGGATGTTCTTCTGGAAGTACTCCTGCGCCGCCTGCAGCCGCTCCATGGCCGTGAGGAAGTTGTCGAGGCCGGCACCGCCATTCGCCACAGCCCCCGGCCCCGCGCGGATCACCGGCTCCACCTCCTGGCTGACGCTGTAGAAACTGATGACGTGGTCCAAGGCTGTCAGCGTGTTCTCAATATCTGCAGCTGCGTTAAGGAGAATGCTTCACTGTGTACATGCGAGGGCTTCCAAACACATTACAACACTACTCACTCATCCTAGCGTGTGTTGCATGCTTACAGCTGTGAGTACAGGTCCCCTGCCCATGCTACCGGCCCACTCAACTTAATCATATTTGCACATTATTTCTTGGTGTTTCTGTGTTACTTTCCATTGCAAATGCTGTACCACTGAATTCCTCTTTGCACGTAATTTTGGATGCAGTTGAAATAAATGTATGTTTCCAGGGGAAAAATCATATGTGGTTTAATTATTTCTGTCCTTACACGTGTTACGAATAGTCACTTTGCGGCAAATTACTTGCTCTATACGTAATTTCATGATCTGCAACCGCCCAAGTTAGGCGGACCATCCTGTAAACCTTCACCATTTCCTACGCATGAGCTCAAGTTCTAGATCATTGTACAAAATTCCAGGATCATTCGATGTGGATACCCAAAATGGAAACTGGGTTGAGGGAGCATTGAGAACTACAAGAGCTGGATATACAGGGTTGGTTGTTATTCCATAGGTACCATGTAAGCCCCCAAATGATGCCAAAGAAGTACGGGATGAATTTAAGAAATACTTTCTTTGAGACATCGGAAGACTACCATGGCATGATATGTATTAGGGATAAAAAAATGTGATTTATGGCTCAGGAGATTAGAACATAAAACAATGGCTTTAAAAAAGTTTCCCAACTTTGAAGTGTTGAGGAATGTTATTGAATTGTTGATGATTTTTGTTGCATTGTTGAGGATTTGTATTGCATTATGATGAAATTTTGTTGAATTTCAATTTGAATTGAGGAGGAAGTAGCTGTTTCTCGTGCTGTATTAAATGTGTATTTTGCATTTTAAAAATTGTAATAGCATTTATATTAACATATAGTGCAAGTCCTCTATTGTGATAGTGCTGTTTTATAAACTTAATGTTCAATGTATGATCATGATAAATAATGACATATGTACATATATATATATATATATATATATATAAACAAATCAGTAATGTAATATAATCCTCATATAAAAGAATTAGGGTATTGTTATGTTACAAATCTACTTTCCAAATTATGTTTTCCGAAAACCATCAAAAATGATTTTGCTTCAATTTTAGTTTTAATTGTTAATGTAATTGATGTATTCATGCATAATTAATACTATGCACAGAGCATTGTTGGAAATCATTTGCTAACGTTAAAGGTCTCCCTGTTACTTTTTTCCCCAATTTCTAATTTACACTCCTACTATACCTCGAGTATACAGCAAAACCTCTACATACGTAACATATTTACTATAAAAACATCTTTATAACAAACTTTGTGTTTCGTCTGGTCGAATTTGTATGCAACACACAGCACTTTCTGCACTTCATAACAAACTATTTCCCCTCCTTTTGCTCAAAAACCTACCTATTTTCAACAAAAACACTGGCAAGGCTCATATTTAATTTACCTTTAAAGGTATTCCAATTCCTAATTTTTTTAATTGCAGTCATTTCACAGCTAAACTTAGCCGCCAGTTCTTTCACTGCGTCGAGTTTTAAACTGTTATTTTTATATTCGGAAAGCCGAACATCCCACAGTATTGGTAACCCCCTGTACTCCTCAATAATATCCACTGTTTTTTGCTTGGATCATTCCATGTTGTCTCCCCAATGTGGTTTGTTTCCCCACTAGAGAGGGAAGCTCGGCAACATGTGGCAAGCGACAGAATTCTTGGAAAGTGTGTCACGTTCAACACTGTCACTTGTGACACTCAACATGTGTTGAACCATAGTATTCACTCAAGGCTTGGCGACAATGTCACTTGCTACATGTNAACAGAATTCTTGGAAAGTGTGTCACGTTCAACACTGTCACTTGTGACACTCAACATGTGTTGAACCATAGTATTCACTCAAGGCTTGGCGACAATGTCACTTGTGACACTCAACATGTGTTGAACCATAGTATTCACTCAAGGCTTGGCGACAATGTCACTTGCTACATGTTGCCAAAATGTAGCCTCATTGGATTCCTGCCTTAAACACAGGATCATCAGGTGTGTTTACTATTATAGCCCCGCGGCTGGGCAGCCATTTTGGTAATGTTGCAGACGTCAGAATTGACGACAGGAATTACAGCTAGGTTTTACTCACTCGGTAGACACATGAAACTTAAATAAAGGTGGCATATAAAAAATAAAACAATGAATTCAAGTCTCTGATTATTTCCTCTGTATTTTTATTTCTAGTTCAAAATAAACAGTTCACAATCTTCCACTAATGCAGAGTCACAAACAGTCACCTTAACAAGACAGACAAGCAAAGAACAGTGCCACAGTAGCTATTTCATTATTTGCGTCACTCAAAACTCACGTCCCAAGAAAAAATTACGAAGGCAAGAGGGACGTCAGCTCCCTCCTGGCACCCTAGCGACCTCCCACACTGACGGAAATAATTTAGTAGAATTAGGTTGACCAAAAATTGAAATTTAAAAAAAAGTAGTAGAGGTCACTGGTGCTTTGCGGTGCGGGTGAAATTTGCCACGCTCGATGTGTCTTCTTCGAGGGCTAGTTTTCAACTGTTGGCAGGCAACTTTTTTTTCTGGTGAGCCCCTTTGCAGTTCCGCGAGCCCTCCAGCATGCATGTTAATAGCTAAGAAGGTTGGCGAATGGGATGCATCTCAGGGCAAGCCCTTTACGCCTTAGGTTGGGTTTATTATGTTAAAATGGAAGCGTGCATCACGGCTATAGCCGGGTTGTCTGGTGCAATGGCTGCAATTGTAGCCATGGACACACTCCGAAGGAAGTAGGGTATAGATGGAAGGGCACAACAAACCAGGCCTGGGAAAATCTGTGCGACAGTCGCCGAGGATAAATGTAGTTTCTTTTGACTGGATTGGGGCTGGAGAAAGTAGGGTAAGTTGTTAGTTAGAGAAGATAGACTTTTGTGGGTTTGGTGCATGGTGATGTGAAATGAATGCACTGCTGGGATGTAACTGGCTCTGGAGGTGTGGGACAGAACTGAGCAACCACCCGTCAGATGCCAGTCATCTCGCTGTAACACAGAAAAAAGTGTTAGTGTGTAACAGGCATTTATAAGAAGGGAGAAATTATAACTAGGGGTAATTATTCTATCACCTTGCCTGTGACCTCGCTTGCAGATTAGTGTAGTAACGTGAGTGTTTAAGTGAGTATGTAAGTGTAGGTGAGCCTTTCCACAACCCCCACCAGTCACTCCAGAGAGCTTTATGATGTTTGACGCCTTGAAATCGGCAGAGGCAAAGGACTATAAAAAGACAGCTGTCGGATGAGAGAGGCGTTTCGGCGCGGGTGTGTGTACAGCAGTGTGTATGCAATGTAAATCACAGGGCCACCACTGAGCCAGAGGCTGTTCAGTGCATGCTTTGCCTTGTTCTGCAATCACATTGGGGTTTGAAATTTTTTTTGGTACATGAGTGTAGTAGGTTATATAGTGCAGTAATACAGGTTTCCTGATATATGGCTGAGGGCCTGCATTCAAAGATTCAGCAATTTAAGGTGGTCTGTACGCCAACATGCTCTTTGGCCGCTTGTATTTCTGAGTCTAGTCGGGGTCATAATCGCTGACACTTGATATTTTCGGGTTGACATTAGTGACGGAGTCGTCTGAGAATTTTTCCCCCATTTTGACTAAATGCTTATTTTATTTTTCAATTTTCAGTTCATTGTGTAGATCTGTAATGGGACAGTATCTACGTGCAACTGCAGCAATTTGTAGGCATTTATTTTGTACAATCTGCAGTTTCTTAACATGTGATTCAGCTGCAGGTGCCCATGTGGGCGCAGCATAGGTGATGACAGGCCGTATTAGCATTGTGTAAAGCAATACAGCTGTATTTTGCGTTATAGCACTTCATCTATTTAGTTTAGGATAGAGGGCGGAAAGCCTTGCATTTGGCATCTATATGTGCTTTCCAGGTGAGATTTTGGTCCTTTTGTATGCCTAAATATTTTACTACGTCCTTGTGGGGTATAGATTAACCAAAAAGTGATATTTTCAGGCGATTGATAGCTTGAGGCCCTGCGTGTTAAAACGATTGTCTCGCTTTTCCCGACAATTTCAATATGCCATTTTGTGTATTACTCTTGAAAGGCTGTCAGACTAGCCTCCTTCGTGTTGCTAAGCCGAGGTCAAGGGAACGACTAAATATGGCAGTGTGGTCGGCATAGCAACCAAATTGCAACAGTTGGTGGTCAGGCTTCGGTAAGTCATGTATATTAATATTAAATAATACTGGGCCTATTATGCTGTCTTGTGGCACTCCAGCATTAATAATTTTGCTGTCTGATTTCGCCCCTTTGCATTGAACAATAAAAGTTCTGCGGTTTAAATAGCTGGCTAATAATTTTATATAGCAATCAGGGAATTTTAATTTATATAATTTATAAAGTAAGCCAACATGATGTGTTGTCGAGTGCTTTTGATGGAAGCCAAACTGCTCTTCTGGAAGTAAATTATGGTTGGTGAGGTGGGCATTAATCCTTCTTAGGATTATATATTCTGCCACCTTAGAAAGTAGATTTAATACGCTAATTGGCCTGTAATTTTGGGGGAGTTTCTTATCTTTACCTAACTTGAGGAATACAATACCATTTGCAGCTTTCCATTCGCTTGGAAAGTATTCCTGTTTGAGAATAGCATTGATACATATAGCTATATACTCAAGGACAAGTTCAGGGATTTTCTTTAAAACAAAAGCTTGAATACTGTTGGCTCCTGGAGCTTTCTTGGGATGCATGCGGTGAATTGCAAGCTTTATTTTGTGCGACTGAGGGAATTCAGGTTCACCTTAAGTCTGGTTTCTTTGTTTTATATTTAATTTGCCGTATATTTGTGTAGTGAAATTCCTATCACGGGGGTGCTGAGTTGGCTGGAATGTATTTTTTCAGCAATCCTTGTGTTAGTTTGTAAGGGCGGGACTTAATCTGTCTTATTTAAGAGACGTTTTGTTAAGCCCCATAAGTATTTTCGCGTTGTGTCAGTTTAGCTACTTTGGCATCCCATACACTGGCCTGCCAGAGTGTTACTTCCTCTGAAATGACTGCCTGTATTTATATAAATTCGCGCCGTTGGTTTGCCGATCTCGGCCTCTGGTATGTTGTCGTCTTAGGCAGTTTTTCTCCGTGATTAAATCCGTAAATACTTCAGAAATGTTTCAAGTTTGCGTCTTTTGAGGAACACACTTCGCCACAACCAGCTGTATGGTGCTTGTAAGGACATTTATAGCTTCTTCAACATACTTATTTGTTTGCAAACAACTGTTATTAATTTGCGGAAAATTTTCAGTAATATAGTTTGTGAAGCCCCTCCAGTCTGCTTAGAATAGTCTTTAATTTTTCTCGGGGCATTTTCTTCTGTGGATATATTATATAAATCAATGTGAAATGCGTAATGATCTGATAATAGATCATGTTCAGGTCAAACCCAGTTGTGAACTGTTTAGCTAAAACAATGTCCAATGTATCAGGATGTTTATTTAAATTAGGTGGGTTAAAAGTATTCTCAACTGGAGCAATAACTTGATAATTTCTAGTCACTTGGTACCTTTGCAGGAGCATTCCATTGGATGCTCATTTCTAGAATTCCAATTCGGATGTTTAGTATTTATGTCGTCTAGTGCGAGGAAGGTTTGGCCTATATTATAGTAAAGTAAATCTAGGCCAACCTGTGTTAGCAAGCACCCAGGCAGAGCACAGATTGCTAGAAACTTAGTGTGTTGCTGGCCTAGTTTGTTCAATGCCTACAGCTTCCAGAACTGAAAAATCTGGAAGAATAACATCGTTGTGTGCAACAGTCTGCCGAGATTGTTGTTGGCGCTTTTGTTGAGATTTGGGCACAAGACGGCTCCACTTTACCATCTTATAGGTATTTCACCCACTGAAATTTGCACAATGATTTTGTCCACAGCCCACTGTTGGCAGGCGGCAGGCGCTCTGGGCTTAATTCGCCACGCGCACTAACCCCACTCCTCGCACCAGTGCACCAAAAACCTGACCAAATAAGGGCATGACGTGGTACGGAATCCCTTTGGAATACCGTGTGACCCCTGTCGCAACCACTTTTCCAAGCCATGTCGAACTGCGTCGTAGTAAAATAATCAAATTTCTAGAACATTCATGAAGGAAAAAAAATTTCAACGAAAGTGGTAAAAGCTTTTATCTCCGAAGGCTGATGCACCCTAAAAAACGATTTCAGAATTTTGACACTGCAAAAACTTCACATATTGATAAGCTGTATTAATTCCTTGTAAAACAAAAGAAAATAAACCAAATGTCCCAATTATATTAATATAAACTGCATCATTGCAAACTGTGTCATCTCAACTTTCCTCTCATACCAGGGGAAGATATACATACAAAATGAGGGCACTGCCATGGGCTCGCCACTTTCTATATTACATGTCAAACATTGAAGAGAGAGCTATTCACTCCACCACCTACCAACCGCAATATTGGTTTATATATGTTGGTGACACATTCATGGTGTGGAGTCATGGAGAAGAGAGACTACTACAATTTCTAGAACATCTGAACAGCATCCATCCCAAAATACAGTTCACTATGTAAATGGAAAAAAATTTGGCCAACTTCCATCTATATATGTTATGGTAAACAGGACACAGAACCTCAACTTGGGCCACACAGTTTACAGGAAGCCTATCCATACCGACATATATCTGTAAGCAAACTCTCACCACCCGCCATCACACAAGAGGACAGTCATTTCCACATTGGTCAACATAGCGAAAAGCATATGTGAGGATCATCATCTTGAGGCATATATTAAACATCTCACCACAGCTCTAGAACCTAATGGTTACTCAAGACATGAGATACAGCAGAGCATCAAGAAGCACGCCAGGATAAAGGAAAAAGAACACATGCAACACATCGCTATATTGCCCTAAGTAAAAGGAACCACTGACCGACTGGCATGCTTACTATGGACGAAGGACATACGCACCATCATGAAACCTATTAACAAAGCCAATAGCATCCTGGGATCAGTGAAAGACAAAACACCAACCAAAGAACGGGTTGGAGTTTACAAGATATCTTGCTCATGCAGGAAAGTGTATATAGGCCAAATTGGCAGGAAAATAACCAGAATAAAAGAACACATCAGGGCCTGCAAGTATGAAAACCAGCAGTCAGCTATTGCAGAAGACTCCATGAAAACCAAACAGAGTATTGATTTCCACAAGCAGAGCATAATAGCCAACATACAAACTTGTAGATCAAGAACCATTAAAGAGTCAATAGAAATATTAAAAACTCCGAATAACAATAGCGGAGGAGATGGTTACAAGTAAAACAAAATATGGGCACATCTCTTCATAGACGACCTGAAATTCTGTGATGCGAGAGTAGAAACCATAAACTCACCAGGATTGGCCGACTTCATTTGACAGCTCTTCACTGACTGAGCTTGGTGTAACATGAACCTTTCCAGTCACACAAGAGAAGGCGCTGCTGGGCCTACGTGTATGCCATCTCTCTGCAATCATTATAATTTATTGCTGGTACACTTGTCTACACGTACTCTGAGTTAGGGTTCATTAGGGCCATTCTTCCTGGGTGTTGCAATTTTCACAAACAATAGTGTAGATCACACTGTGTTTTCCAAAGTGTACAACATTTTATGTGCATCATTGTTTTTAGTGCCAATTGTAAAGTAATTCCAACATTGCTGTTTACTGACAAAGCTACATTTAAGGGATGGGACAGATTAACGCACGTAAATTTCAATGATGGCTGCAAGACAAACCACAGACAACAGTGAAAACAAATTTCCATTCTTCATTAATGTATTGGTAGCATGTCAAGATTTTTTTGTTTGAGAGGACCAAACTGTGAATTGTCATAAAGATAATAAATACATATAAAAATAATTAAATCAGAAAATCAATAAATTAATTTTTCTTACTTTCAATAAAAGTATGTAAAAAATATTTTTACTAATCACAAAATACCATGAAATCAATGTTGCAAAATTTAAAAATTATAATCACTAATTAACAAACCAATTTGTTTTATGGCTTCATGATAAAATAATTAAATATTGTGTGTCTGATGTGGCTATCTTTTCTGGATGAGAAACAGAATGGGCGATTTCAATGGGTACACACAAAGTCCATGTATTCCAAAGTGCGGTGAATGGGTTTCCCCGACCTTCAGAAATCTAAGCTATGGAGAGAGAGAGTAGGGAAGACAGTGGCTTGGAAAGAGAAGAAGGTTGAATGGTAAAAAAACATAGCTTAGCTTGGCAGCTGTCTTTTATGCTATTAAAGTCGCCGCACAAAACTTGGCTCCTAGTGAATTTGGCCAGTAGGACCACAGAGTATATAAATAAATACAGATACAAAATGGTGTGGCAATTCCTTTAATGTGGGTGAATCCCTCCTCTGATTGGTTGTGAAAGGGTTTGGGAACCGGCTTTGTGTCTGATTGGCTACCACATGCTGTGAAAGGTTCCCTATTGGTTATAATCTTTGGCTGGCAATTAAGTTATAAGACACTGATTGGCGAACTACATTTTGTCATGTTGCTGGATACACACGCCATTTTGGTTGCGTGTGCAGCTGGAGTTCGTGGAATAAGCAACTATTTTATCTCTCTATTCTTATTTACTCTGTGGTAGAACACTAACTATGCAAAAGCACACATGTTCGAACATTATACACATATTTGCTGTCACAATGAGTCAACAGAGCAAGTAGCGCCCATAAGGGGCACAACTGTAGGCAGCCCATAAATTCAGACGCTCAATCAGATTTCTCAGTAGTTAAAATGTGTCTGAGAGTGATGTCAGAAATGTCGGAAGCACCCACCTGCAGGCACAGCTCTGGTAGAAGATAGTGATTTAATAGTCTGGAAATGTTTCTCTTGGTTCCGGCTCAGGCCGTTAGTTCTAATTGATGTAGAGATGAAATCTTGCATGTGCCAGGACATTTTGAACAACATACTTCCCACAATGTTTTGGAATATGTCCCTTCCTGTATCTGTATGATAATTCTCTGACCACAAAGCAAGGTCAATTGTAGTGTAGTTTGAAGACAATCAGGTCCACTCAAAGCCCCAACTTGAACAGTGAAATGCAGTTTTAGGTTCTACTAAAGGCTGTTCGTTCGTGGGTGAGTGAGTGAACCCGCCGGGGATTGAACCCGGTTCGCCTTGGTGGGAGGTGAGCAGTCTATCCGGTCGGCCATGGTGGCCCCTACGGTACAGTGAGCACTTTGGAAAGTCCTGCTTAAAATCTACTTTTCTCTTCATTTTGTATCCTTTTGCCACATGTAAATTGTACATTGCCATGGGTCTAAGGATTCTATTCACGCATCAATCAAGTGAAAACCTGAAACTAGAAGAAACTTAAATGTATTACTAATGTGCAAATCCATACTTTAATGTGCACAAAGAAAAAACAGCTTGACTTGCGATAAATTTAAACATTGATCTGGCAACACAATGTCAAGACTTAGAGCAACTTTAATTACTTTGCTGCCAAATTAACTGGTAGCCTGCCTGTTAGTGTGTGTACGGTAATATATATATAAAGTTAACAGGCAGTATGTCTTTTCAAAGGTTGAATTCAAAAGTTCTTACTTTACTGTGAACAGCCTTTAGTTACATGGCAGGTGCCTCTGGAACCAACAGCAATGGGTGACTGGTGCTTTTGGTCGCACAGTATACTTTAAGAAAAAAAAGGCTCCCTGGAATCCTACCAGACTCATAAAGCAACATCTCAACTACAGAACGTCACAGTGGTCCCATTAACTGCCACCACAAATTTCATGATCTACTTTTTGATTAAGGGTGCACATATATATATATTATATATATACACGAGGGTTGATTCAGAAGTCATGGCAACTATTGTCTATCTCCCGAAAATGACCCAACACAGGAAATGTACTTTGTACAGTTGAAAGTGTATGACAAGTATGTTTTGAAAGTGACGCCACATGGGGTATGGATGCAGGAATGTCCGGCAAAGTGAAATCACAGTTTAATTGATATATTCTCGTACAAACTATATACACTCATGTGAATGGGTACATATTGTATGTGAACGAGCTATTTAACATCGTTCAATGTAGTCTCCGAGGTTGTCCAAGGTTCGTTGCCAGCGATGAGGCAGACATTGTAACAGCATTTTGACGAGAGGTGGCGCACATTGATGGATCTCACGCAGCTGATGGTATTTTACAAAAATCAATTACCCAAGTTATGGGAATTTCTAATTTATATGTTTTGCAAAACAAATTTCAAAATTTTGCATTAATAAGCATGCTTGGCAACAGTTCAAGTATATTGTTGATGACATTCAAACCAGACAAAGAAATTTCATGGAAATTATTTAAATGGTTTGACCATAATTTTATTAAGATTTACAATAAAATTTAATTTAAAAAAAAACTAGAAGTTAAATCCTAATTGCAGATGAACAAAATGTCAGATATTTAAGGCATTTATTTGTGGTGTTCCTAAGTCTTCAAGAAAAACTTCTGCTGCTGAAATGAAACATTGTTCTTGCATAGCTTTTTAAAATTTGTTTTGCACAAAATTTAAGGTTAAAATTCTTATTAATAATTCTTTTTAAAAAGTAGGTAAATATTATTTACGAAATGATTTGGCATTTTTTAAAATTTGTTATTGATATTATTCCACAAAGCCATAAAATATCTTTAAAATACATTTTAAAATGTTGGGCACTGAAACAGCCTTAATGACTGATGCTGCATAGGATTGATTTCAACATAATGAAACTACAAAAGAACAACATGTGGGAATTATTTCAGAGCACAAAAAATACATTTTCAAATATTACGTCAACATTACTATTATTCTGTAGAATCACAAAATATTTTTCTTACAGGTGAAAGTAAAATACGTAAATGGCTACTGAACAACATGCAGTCATTCTAATGTTGGTATATACAAAACTTTATTTTCCTACTTGCTTATATTTCATAATTTTTAAAGGTTACTCTAATAGCAAGTAGGATTGTTTCGAACTGTAAATAGATAGCTAATCCTCAAAAATACTGTTTGTGTAAGTGTTTGTTTCTATCTGTTTCCAGTTATCGAGAACCCTATATACGTGAAAAGGATACTTTCTTGGCGTCTCTGCAAGTTCTCAGTCTCATTGTACACAGGCAGGATAGTTTCTTCGAGACGAGCCAAACGATGCTCGAATGAAGACAAAATTCCCACCATGCCCTTTGTTAGCTGGCTGCTTTTATTTATTCTCTCCTTCAGTAAATTCAAATTATTGAGTTCCTGAAAAAAAAAAAAAAAAAAACACTTTAATGTTTAAACAATACTAAAGTAAGGACTGAAGACAGCTGATATGGAGAAACACTGTTACACAGCTACGGGACACTGTGGGCGATGCTGAGATGGACTTACTGGTGAATGGACAAAGCGCACTTAGCCCAAGTGAGCACTGTTGCACCCATGGTGGCAATAAGAGAGAGGTGGAACCGTCCGGCTGACCAAGCTAGCACCGTACTGCACATGACGTCTAGCAAGTTGCAGGTGAGTGGTCCTCACTACAGGCCAGTTTACGACACGTGTGCTTTACAACAGGAACTAGATAGATGGCGTAATGTTCCAGATGACAAACGAGGAATTGGTAAACTGTAATTTGTACTGACTGTACACTTTGTATTAAGGTGCATTAACAATGAACATAACATAAACCTACACTTCACAAATGAAAATATTTTCCTTTTGCTATGAGACTAAACAAAAAAATTCACATACGTTAACACAATTATTTATTGTTCTATATTTCTTACTGAAATTATGTTCATTTGCTTGTGATTGACTAAAGAGTACCTAAAAACAGCAATGCTACTTGGCTCGGGCGATGGACAATAATGAAAATGCTTTTGGTTATGTTCAAGGTGTGAGTTGTAGGGCTGGTGAACATATGGAAAATTATGGTAGGCTAGTTGCAAAATATTGTAATCATAATATTCTACAGAAAGTTCCAAAAATATAATGTTAATCACAATATTGCTATATGCTGACAAATGTGACCATACTAATTACTTAGAATTTTTAGTGAAGAGTTTAAGTGATAAAATGTCTCCCAGTACTAGAATTTGTGTTATGATACAAATGCAGAAATTTGTTTTCATTGCTTGCAGTAACAACAAATGGTCGCCCTATAAGCACACAACATAATGAGTACTAAATACATTATTTAAATGAATAATTGTAATCACTGTAAGTTTTGCTACCCGTTCCTACTTCACAAGTTCACAGAGGTAGTGGGTGAGGCCTGCACCTCGCAATGCATTCTTCCATTCTCTTCTGTTCTGTGGGAAGTGTAGTCCTTGTGTCGTGTGCTTCAGTCTAGTAGCTTACGAGTGCAAATACACGATATCTTGACCTTGACCTCCAATAAGCTTCTCCTGCAGTAGGATAAGGTGGGAAGTCAAGNTTGCTACCCGTTCCTACTTCACAAGTTCACAGAGGTAGTGGGTGAGGCCTGCACCTCGCAATGCATTCTTCCATTCTCTTCTGTTCTGTGGGAAGTGTAGTCCTTGTGTCGTGTGCTTCAGTCTAGTAGCTCACGAGTGCAAATACACGATATCTTGACCTTGACCTCCAATAAGCTTCTCCTGCAGTAGGATAAGGTGGGAAGTCAANACGAGTGCAAATACACGATATCTTGACCTTGACCTCCAATAAGCTTCTCCTGCAGTAGGATAAGGTGGGAAGTCAAGGAATGACTCTGCAGTGGATAACACTAACTAAAGCCCTTGTTCCAGAAAAGTTTATCCCCATCAGTACTCTGAAGGAGACCTGGCTCAGTATAGGCCAAACAAGGACTCACAACCATCCGTCAGTTGCCTGTCCGTCCGGCGGTTACGTGATCTTCAACCAATCGCAGGGAAACTTTTTTCTATCCGTCAATCAGACAAATATTTCTCAAACTTTAACTTTCGACAGATGCATGGATGGGCCACTGCCTTATGATAACATTCCATAGACGTGAATACGCATCTTGAAATAAAATGCAAGGTGGTGGATATGTGTTTATCTTTGGTGGTAAATTCAGGAATTTAAAATGTAAACCATAATTTAGTATAAAATCTTATCATGTAAAAAATTATTTCCTTAAAATGTTTCCCTCTTGAAAATATATTTTCAACCAAAATATACCTACAACTAAAAAAAGATCATGATGTTAAGTTGTCACACTAAAATTTAGCCCAACAGAAGGATAGATGGACGACGGATTGTTGTCAATCTCTTTCAACCAACAGACGAAAACACAGACGGATGGCTGACTGATGAACAGCGACTGACGGTTGTGAGTCCACCACAGTAAATGTTGGGTATAGGATCACAACTCTTGCTTCTTTGAGGGAGGTTCTTGAAACCTGGAAGACTGTAGACTCACAGGTGATGTGCCATTAATTTGTTAAATGCCCTTTGTCAAAGACTGCTGCTCTTATTTGCATGACATTGTAATTTTTTCTTTTAAAGTTTTTTTACCCCTGTCAGTTTGGTCTGACTAGGAGGGGTTTTTAATTTTACATCTCCCAAAAATATTGTTACATATTTTACTGATTGTTGAATCCAGTCTGAGCCTAATTCTGGTAGTGAATAATTGAGAAACTTTGTACCAATATTTTGGCAATTATAACAATGTTACAAGAAGCCTGAGGGGCGTATCCCAGTTCGTGAGGGATGGAGGTCTTAATAAAACTAAAAGAACTAAATTTAATTTGTAATTTATTTACATAGCATTAATCTATCTCTGAGTGTAGTTAATTGGCTCATACTCATCATTAACACACTTTCAGTCTGTCTGTTGCCATCATTTGCAATGTCTTTCACTCACGTATCCAGTCCAATGGTCCAGCCTGTCAGTTGCACTATTCGTTGGGCCGATACTCGCAGTCGCAGATTTTCCTCCTGCTGGTCATTTCTCTCATCGCTCTTTATCTATTGCTAAAACTTCAGTCACTCATCCACTCCCGAATTGGAGGCCCATCGCACTTTTATACTCGCTGGCCTTGACCTGGAAAGTTTGACGCATGCCGAGAGAAACTAAGGCAGAAAACCACTAGAAAATTCTTTAGATAAACATGGAAATTCAATTAGCTGAAGGGCAGGAGCGCGCCGCAAAAGGATTATTGTGGCAGCTCGCATTTTGAAACAAAAGAAGCGCTTCTTGGATTATCGCTCACCTGACCTTCATTCCTCCGTTCTCACTGCTCGATATCATATCACACACGCTTTGCACACCCGATGAAAAGGAGCGACACTTGACAATAATGTCATATAATGGGGAGTGGTTGTAATTGAAATTCATGTGTGTATATAAATCCCATGTGGGTAATTACTAGTCCCACTCTGGGAACAAAGTAGTTATCAAGTTCCTGAAAGAGCCTTATACACTGTATATTGTGTTGAACTCTCTTTACTTGTATCTGACACGTCTCTGCGACAGTTTCGATGGTGTCCACACAGTCTGCGGCAACTAGGCACACAAGCCTCCTGCTAACAAATGTGCCTGATGCCAACACTCCCAAGGTCACTGGACAAGAGATTACATGGACCGATGTGAACTGGGTTACTTCCACACTCCTTCAACTGCGTACAAAGGTATCCAGCTGGACAAGCCTGGCACAGATCTACTCGACTGAACAATGTAACACGTCTTATATGGAGTGACAACATGGAATTGTTGTGCTGCACAAAGACCCGCCCCCCCCCCTCC
>NQII01001370.1:184473-205700 GCA_002778355.1 Clitarchus hookeri
CCCCCCTCCTTGCACAGCTTTTAGTTTTCAGAAAATTCAATAAACTGAACAATTACATACACATCTATGTGTGTGTCTATTTTTATAAGTCATATGAAGATTTATTCATATCATTCATTCTAAGTTCAAACATGAACAAGTGACTGTGCTTCAAATGGTTTTGGAGGTATAATCTAAACTGACTTTTATGGGTTTTTATATACACTTTAATTAAAGTCTTACTAAATAAAATAATTATTGAATAGGTGGTAAAATTGCTTTTGATATTATGATGTAATTGTATATTTTAAAAAGTGTTATTAATTTATTGATTACAAAGGCAGACCTACCAAATCTGTATGAGTGAAGTCTGAATGTCAGTTAGTATTCATCACTCACATATCATTTAAATGACAAAACATTTTTTAATGCAAAATATCAGCAGTTGCATCCTTTTTTGATATCTGTAAACAGTGCTATCTTCTGAAATAGGCAAATATTTTTGTAATTATATTTTTAGTGGCTATTATATATTGACATTAACATAATGCAATAATATAAAATAAAAAATAAACTTTTTCACCCACTGCCTTTGTTAAACACCAAACAAGGTAGTTACAAAGAATAGGAGTGGGCACTTTGAAAAGTGTGTCCAAGTGGTATAAATGTTATAGTGTTGAAATGTGTAGTCATGTCATATCATCTTTTGTGGTTTGATTATTAAAAATCTGTTGTTGCAAGTGTTAATCACTACCATTTATATAATTTGCCATGTTCCTTTGTCCTATAAACTGCCAAACTGCAGTAAACAAAAGCAAAGCAAAACCACACATTAGTGCAGCCATTTCCATTACCTTTTCCATTTGTATAACTACAGATATTGCGAAGTGCAGTTCATGACTAGTGCAGAGGTGTCGAATGCACTCTTGGATCTGTTTGAATCTGGCAGTGTGGTTATTTATATCTGAAAGGTGTACTGTGAACTTTGATGACCTTGAACTGAGCACTAGGAATGTCCATGCCAGGGTCTTGTTCTTCACGGCAAAGTCAGCATTTTTGAGGCCCTAGTTACTTTTCCCTTTCAGTCCTATTTTATATTTTTAACTACCTTTTTAAATGTAAAATGCCATTTGAGTAATAAACCAAGTGTGTATATTCCACTGCACTCAGAAGTTAACTGCTCGGTCATTCCATGTGAAATCATCTCGGAGCTAAAGCTGCACCATTTTTGATTTTGATAAAAAAATTTGTTCCTATGTTACCCTATCCTCAAGATGAAGGAAAAAAATGAATATAGATTTTTACGTACAAGTGGATGATGGCAGCCATTTTCATACACACTGCAAGCAAATTTCACAGATTTCTGAGGTTTACGCAACAAGTAGTATCTTTCTTATGTCTTCACCCATTGTGGAGTTTTTAGTGTCATTTACAAGCTTACATAAGATACTACTACACTGTGTATTTATATTATATAATACATTTGGTATTTTCAAGATGGCGACCATTTGCTTTCAGATGACTGTTTTAACCCACTTTATACCCCACCCTGCTTCACCAAAGTTGCATTTAGAGATCTGATCTTGTCTGTGCTTAGTGTCTGCATGTAGAACAGTGTGCAACATCTAAGTTATTTGGGCTGAAGACTTCATTCCTAGAAAAAAATAGTTTCCAACTCGGGAAAAAATAAATATTTGATGTTTTGAAACCCGAAAAAGGTTATTGAGGAGGGGGAGGGGGAGTTATAAAAATTTGAGTTTTTTATGAAAGATACATTTGATGAATAGCTATGGGGTACAAGTTGTCCCATTCTGTTATTTTAACCCCTGTTGAGTACACCAACATTTGAAAAAAAAAGTTGATCTTAAAACTTAATCTGTTGTGCATTATCTAATCCCACTTCATTCTGAATGTCATTAACATGAGGGTGGCAAGGGGCACTAAGTGTTAATACTCGGTTTGTGCAGCACAATGTAATAAAATAGAGAAATGGACAATTAGGCAATTACATAAATAAATATAAATAAATAAACATTTACCTACTGTACTGTAATTTGAAAACTATACACAGTTTAACTTAAGAAAAATCAAAGGCAAAATTCACGTGGAGATGTTTTAAGTCATGTCATTACATGTAATAGTAAGTACTCTGTAATGTGCGAAAGTCTGAAGATAATGCAACTGTTTCATGAGATTGCATCTTGCAGATAAGCACATCCTGACTGCAGCTTCAGTCTTTGTTGCCTGTCCTGGTGGCATGTTTTGTATTCAATTCAAGTGACAATGGAATGTTCTGTTGACTTTTTTAAGGATGAGTCTCTCAAAGTTGTTTACTCTAGATCATGAGAGTTAATAATTGAAAGTGCTATAAGTGATGAAATAAAACATTAAGTAGATTTAGAACAGGCGAGGATGAAGTTGTAAATATATGTACATACCATTACAAGAAATATGTTGACAAGTACTTTCAATTGTATGGTAATAAGTGTTGTGACCCATTTGTCATGCACAAAAAACCTATTTGGAAGTCCTTAAGGGAAATCACTATGAAGATGTCTGCTAAACATGAACATCGGAAACTTATACCAGGTAAGGCTGTATGAGCACGCTGTTTTCAAACGTTGAATATAACCGCAGAAGTAGAGTTTGACGGAGAAGAACACCACAATGATGGTAATTGTGAGCCAGAATGCTCTGCTGTAGAATCAGTTGACCCCACATGTGCTGCTCTCGATGAATCTCCTATTCGTTTACTAAGGTTTCCTCAGTGTAAAGAAGACAAAGGTGGAGCAAAATATTGATAACCCCTCATGTAAAATTAGAAGAAAATTAGAAACAAGTATCTCAGTTTCCAATGATGCTACTAACTATGAAGAAATAACTTCAAACAACAATTTAGGTTATCTTGAATTAATAGAAGAGTTATAGGAGAATTTTGTGCATGCTAGCACATTTGATGAGAAATACATTCTAAGTTTGGTGCCAAAATGCTGGCGCATTTACAAAACCAAAGCCGAGTTTAAGAGCAGTAAATATGTAGTAAGAAATGCAAGAACTTTAAAATTAAAACACTGTGTGCTACCAAATGTTGATAACAAAAAAAGTGAAAATAGCTTAAGTAATGAAACCGTAAAAGTTGTAAAAGACATATTAAGGCCCAAGTGTTGCGTACGAGATGGTACCAGTGCCACACATCCTGTATACTCTGTACCATATATGAAGGCCACATTCTTGACAGTTGACGATTGCCACGCCAATGTTTACTTTACATTTATGTATCCATTCGCCATCACCTGGGTGCGACGAGTCAGCGCGTCCAGTAGGTGCTGCTTCGTGCGGCAATTGGTGAACTACTTGGGTGGCGTGGCAGGCGGCGAGAGTGTTTGGGGCGTGTGTAGGTTCGTTTGTAAACGCTGTATACAAAATATATGTTACTTTAAAAATTATGTAGAGCTCGCGAAAAATAAAACTATGGTATATGTTAGTCAATTTATTATATAAAGCAAACAAAAGCTATTCTCTTCTGGCTTGTTATACTTTGAAAAGAACCTCACAGATGGCACGCACAACATTTCAGCGCGTGCTCTGTGCCACATTTTTTTCTCAAGAGGTAGCGTCTTTGTGAAGTTTACTGTTGTTCTATTACTGGCTCGGAACAAAATTATTAGAAAAAATAATCCAACAATATTATGCAATATTTCTGTATGCTTTTGGAATTAATATCAAACACGTGAGGAAAGCCGTGTTGTAGAGGGGGGATAAGATGTGGAAAAAGTTTTTGAAATTGTGTTTTATTTGGATATGTATCGTTTTAATGTGATTTTAATTTTGAACAACTATACATTTCTACTTTAGCACGAAGTTTAGTTTTCAACACTAAAAACCGCTGTTTTATGTCCACGTAAAATAAAATGTATTAATTAACCTTGGAACTCTTGTTTATTGCGTATTTTCTGCTGGTCGAATGTGCGTCGTGTTCGTTCGTGCAACAGCTGATACAGGATTTTGTAAATGGCACGTTGTTTGTTTCCAATACATCAAATTGCCACTCACTGACTGTCAGAATGTCGCCTTCTTATATGAAATGAACTATATGTGTGCGCCTACAGCACCAAAATATGAAATTAATGTTGGCAGCTACAGTGAGTAAAATGTCATACAAATATTGAATGAAAATGATTGTTTGTGATGATTCAGAAGAAAGTTGTTAGCTTGCTTTCACAATCTCACAAATGTCCAGGAGTTGATGTACTGGATGGAATCATCAGTGTGGAAGATGAGCTACTGAGTGAAATAAAGTACAAACAATGGTTGTCAACTAACCGCTGTGAGCTTGCCAACTTAGTAAAAAATATGGAAGAGTTTTTGATTGATGTAAAAGGAAAAGTTGATAAAATTAAAAACCCATCACTTGGTTGCAAAACATTGGTCTGAATTTCTAAAATAAAAAAGGGTGATATTACTTCTGCTGAGTGCATAATTTTGGGAGATTTCTCAGAAAACTATACTTACATGATGCAAGATGAAGTATGGGCATTTCATTGGGTTAACGCACAAGCCGTATTACACCCATTTGTTGTATTACAAAGAGAGTGATTCCACAAAGTGTGAAACCTTTAGTGTTGTCAGCGACTATTTGACACACAACACTGTAGCTGTTCACACCTTTCTGAAAGTTCTGCTTCAGCATCTGAAAGACAGGTTTCCCAACTGGACAAAAGTTGGTTATTTAAGTGATGGTTCAGCTGCTCAATACAAAAACACAAAAAAAATTTGTTAACCTGGCTAAGCATAAAGATTATTTCGGTCTGTCTGCTGAATGGCATTTTTTTGCCACGTCACCTGGAAAAAGTCCGCGTGATGGTGCCGGAGGTACAGTTAAATGTCTTGTGGCTAGTTTACAAAGAACCACTGAAAAGTACCTTTGTATAGCCACAAGAAATGTTCAAATTTTGTTCACGCAAAATTTCTGGAATGACATTTTTCTTTGTGCCGTCAGAAGATATTGTTTGTGCAGAGAAGTTACTTGAAAGACGATTTCAAGATGCTGAAACCATTCCTAATACAAGACAGTATACGTATTTTATAATATAAATATACAGTGTACTAGTATATTATGTAAACTTGTAAATGACACTAAAAACTCCACAATTGGTATCTTATTAAAAAAGTTACTGCCAGTTGTGTAAACCTCCGAAATATGTGCATTGGTTTGCAGTGTGTATGAAAAATGGCTGTCATCATCTATACTTTGGTTAAAAATCTAAATTAATGTTTTTCTTCCACCTTGAGGATAGGGTAACATGGAATCCAATTTTCATGAAAATCAAAAATAGTGCAGCTTCCATTTTTTTTTTAAAGTTTACGATTTCATATGGAATGACCCAGCTAATAAGGCTACAAAAAAATACATTTATTGACTATTATTCCAAAAAGAAAGGGCTTCCAAAAGAGCTCACTTTACAGTGAATAGCATATAATGCAGTTCGTGGACATTGCTTGTACGCTGTACCGAAACCTCAAGAAAATATATTTTTGTTATATATGCTTATAACGGAATGTTGCTATGTTTTTCTTACTGACAATCTCTTAGCCTTGGTGTCCACAGGCTATTTGCGAATACTTCCAGTTTGGTATGTTCTACAATGACACTTCCATGCTTGAAACCTGTGCTGCAAGGGTGAGTTTTTACGTTTCCCTGGCCATTTTGCTTACAAAGAATGAAACGGAAAGCCAGTTTTAACATGTCTGCGCTGTTTGTGCTACATCACAGAGATTTTTTCGCACATGCAAAATTTCTGAGTGGGCTGCAAGGTCGTCATTTAGTGCGGCAAGAGGACAAACTGTTCTAAGAGTGAGTGACCAGTAGCCTTGAGATCAGAAGTTTGTTGATTACCATTGAGCTAGAACCATGGTAAGCAAGGCTCTAGTACGCCACTCAAACACCACTCTCTTTTTGAATAAAACTAATTCTATCAGAAACCAATTTTATTATTTTTTGGATAATCAGAAATTGGCAAAGTACCCAGTCAAATAGAAATTATCATAAAGGTGAGCTGAAGCGTGAGTGTTTCAGAAGTTTAAGATAGATAGATTTGAGTGTGTCCTCTGCATGCATCCAAATTTTGAGTTATAAACTGTGTTTGGCATTGTCTTTTAGAGTATTTATTAGATAAAGTTTGTCATTGTACCTCCTTGCCTCATTTTTAGCACAGTCCTGGCAGCTACCTAGGAGCACACCCTAGTCCTCATATGAGCAGCAGAAACATGACGTCACAAGCAGGTAACAAGGTGCTTAAGCACCACGTCACATCACATAATCTCAAACTCCTCAAGACAATGAAGTTACATAATCTCGGTCCGCTAGGCCAAGAGGACTTAAAGTACTTTTCATTTCGGGAAGTCATGTTTTAACACAAGGAAAGGATTATTTTGGTTTGGAATATGTTATGTATAAGAATTAATGTTTCGTTGCTTCAGTATTTGTTGTCAATTCAAGTTTTTTGTGTATTGGTTGGTGGGATACCTGAAGAAGTCAGATTCCAGCGACAATGTTGCCAGTCTTGGAACAGCAGTGGCGAGGGATGGACATGCATTCTGTGGGGTCCTGTATCTTGCGTTTCCTGAACTGTTCTCTTAGTTTGTCTCTAATGTAATTAATTCTGGAACCATTTTTAATTGCCCCAAGTACCATTACCACTCGCGGACTCACTCATTTAGTTTTTATGTTTGAGCCATGGTGATAAGACGTGTAGCACCAGCTGCCTCCCATTTCCAATCCATCTGCATCCCGGCAGGCAGAGATCACACAGGACTCAACTTTTGTGTAATTCCAAGGAACATAACCGCAGACTGGCAGCATAACTTTATTTTCACGTGTGTGAAGGACATTGTACTTCTTTATCAGCTTCAGTGTTGTGCTATGTACCAGATGGTGGCCACGGCCAATAAAACAAAGAATCATCGCATGCATTCTTATTTAGTAGCAGTACAAGTTTGTTCTTTATGAGTGTGGAGTGTGACCCATAACAGCACTGCAGGTTACAGAACGTAAACTAGGCTTTATCCTTTGTCATCTGTGCCCGTCAGCCATGGTGGCCGAACAACCCACGCCATCCTTACGACGCGAGTGCCCGTCGCGCAAGACGTTTTCTTTGCTTTCAACTTTACGTGGTGGTATACTCTTCGCTCGGATCCCCTCCTCTTTCCTTCCCTGTTCTCTCTCTCTTGATTTCCCCTCCGCTCGTGCATCATAATTTTTTATAAGATTCAGATAGTTTATTTAAGTCGTAGCACGGTCCGAGCTCTTCCTATTCTATGCCCTGCACCTGACCGTGTCACCCGCAAGAATTCTCTACTTGGTTTAACTGCCACACTTGTCGTTCTGTAGGACGTCGAAGCCGTGGTGGGGCTCATTTTAATTTAGTGTTTTAGCCTGGGCCGCCGAGCATTAGGGTGTAATTAACAGTGGGTCATGAACAAATTTTGTGTGTTGGTTGGTCTGTTTTTAAATGTTTTAGTGTTTGTCTGGCATATTTGTGTTTGTTGTGGTTAGGGTTGCCACCTTTTTTTCAAGCAAATAGAGTACATTTCCTTTCTAAGGGGAAAAAAAAAAAGTACAACATCTTAAAATAGAGTATTATTTATTTAACCTACTATTTTTTTTCCATATATATTTTTTGTTGCTTCTGGCAACATCTAACAAATATTTATTTTCAAAGAACGTTTTCACTGCGTCTTTACAATCTATAATCATATTTAAATATATAAATAATTCCTTTTTCCCACAGGCTTTCGTACTTTTGCCTTTGTTTTGTTTGCTTTGTATGATCCGATTCCAGTAATCGTTTTTTAGGTGTACTTAGAGATATACAGTTATCTGCATCCATAACTGAAGAATTATCACACACAATTTATACGTACAACACTACACACCAAGCAAAAACGGAAAACAATAATTTGAACTTCGAAATTTTCCAAAACCAACAGCAACACAAGTTGACATGATAATGTTATTTGACATTGACATTTTAGGTTACGTTCAAAAGCGACAGTGCTGCTTTGCATTTAATTTTATCGACGCGATGCGTTCTGTTCCACGCAATATTCGCTTTACCTTTTTATTTTTTTTTGTAAACAATTAAATAAAACCTTCAAACGTCGAAATAGGTAAAATAAAGTATTTTCACGTACCTTATTGTCCTCATAAAGTATAAAGTACGTTTAACTGAAATAGAGTACAATACTTTATTATAAAGTACGGGTGGCAACCCTAGTTGTGGGGGAGCAGTAATGCTAGTGTTTTTTTTTTAAATGTGGTTTCGGTTGCCTGTCTAAATTCTGTCTCAGTTTGAACTAAAACTTGGTGTCGCTGTCTCTCCCTGTTTTAATGTTTTTAAGTAATTTTGGTGTCCACGATGCTTGGCGTTGGGCTTTCTTGCATACGTTTTAAATGTGTTTAATCTACAACATTTTTATTTGGTTGGAGCCTTGACGGGTTGTTTTGACTGCCTCCGCCAAAATCTTAATCCTTTTAGTAATTTAATATGTTCCTTTTTTATGAAATGCAAGCTTTACTGGACTTAAACAGCTGCCCACCTTTCTATTTGTTCAAGTATTCATATCTAGTCTGTCTTCTAATAATTGTTTTAATCATCTTGGAATTTAATAATGTTTTCATTTAGAGTTCATGCAAGTTGTATTATTCATGTTTTGTGATCAATTTTTTAATTTTATGTAAATCAAGAAGGCATTTTTGATTGTAATGCTTTTGCATATTTTAATGTCATGTATGATCACTCAGGGGTGCCTTGCAGAATTTTGGTGTATAATTATTTGAAAATATATAATTTTTAATTCATTCTTGTCAATATTACTTGTGCTAGGGTAGACCACTGCACGATGAACTCCAGTCGCTTAATCACAGATGAAGCGCTGCACAATTCTTTGAGAAAACACTACGCGCTAAACTCATCTAAGCATTGAAGAAAACTCCGGCGTACCACACAAGGTCACGCATACACACAGGGAACATTTAACTGTACTACCGGAGAGTGAGACACATTGAGGGTTTTACAATTAAACAGTTCCCAGTTCAGATTTAACAGACATTAAATCTGAAATACTCATCATTAATGCCAGCACAACTCAGCAGTCGGGACTTTTCACAAACTACAAGAAATCTTCCCTGCAAGAACTGTACCCGGCACCAGTTATTAGCTCACGACCGTGACTTTACTGTGTAGAACACAGAAGCATTTCTTTTTAATATGCTGCGACTATCAAATACGGCATATACACCCTTCACCGTCACTGCCCGTTACTTGTCCCTTCCGATGGCTCAAAATGTCCGTACCCTTTCCTACTGGAAGCGGTTGCCATCAAACACATTGTGCACTGTGCGTTTGCCACAAATAATGATAAACACTTCACGCCTGCACAGCGCTGCAATTCAAACTCGACAAGCATAAACCGCTTTATCCAGAAGCTTAGGCACGACTCATTTCCCTGCACACCGTCACAATTAAGACAGCCATCACGGACCTGCTCACAGTGGAAGCTACCGGCCAACTCGCCAGTTGGCCACGTGCACGTCACATTGCCATTGCGCAACCCTGCACAGAAAATACACGGCATTCACAGATATTTGTGTGTCACAGTAACAGTTGTCACAGATACTTGAAAATATCGGTTAAGCTCATCCCTAGCCATATGCCTTCTCCTTCACCTCACCACTGACTCCCTTCAGCACCCTTCCCAACATACCCGAAACCCTTCTTCCCATTGCAACCACCCTCTCTGTCTGTTTTTTCCATCTAAGGTCTCCAAGCAATACAATCCCTAGATACTTATATTCTGCTGCTTCTTCTCTCTCTTGCCCCTCCCATCTGTACATGTCCCTGCTATCACCTTCTTCCTTGTAAACCTCACTATCATAGTTTTTCTTACATTTATCTTAGTTTTATTCTCCATGGTCCACAACCATATCCTGTCAATATATGCCTGCAAGTTTTCACCCCCTCCCACCACTGCATACAATACACAATCATCTGCAAACAATCTTATTTCCCCCCTAATCAGCAAACCCATGTCATTTACCATTATGGTAAACAACAGAGGGCCCAGCACGCTTACCTGCGGCATCCCTGACGTAACCTCACCTTCCTCTGATATTGCCTCCCCCACTTTCACCCTCTGTCTTCGCCCCCTGAGCAAGTTCCATATCAATTCCACTATCTACTTGTCCGGTATCAGCTCATCCACTTTCTTCATCCTCTAGCATAGCACTGTGTTAACAACCATAACTACTTGCAGGAGGAGATATTACAAGAGAAGCTGCTAATGAGTGAGGGTTCACCAGCCACCTGCATTATCAACACTGCCAGGGCCTTTAACATGCTGAACTTGCAGTGGTATTACTCATAGGCTGCATTGCCATAATCTACAACAGCCCAAAAGGTCCTCTGAGCGACACCACAATAAATAAACAAATACCTTTCTGCTAATATTGTCCCAACAAAGGCCATCATCAGGTATTTTATTATCTAAATATTTCAAAGGATTCAACACTCAACTGTAGCAACTTATTGGCTTAAAAGCATTTGGCAAGAAACGTTTTAACTAATTCCATGCTTTGTTAACTGCGAACCGTTTCTATACATCAATCTGCAGTCAAAACACACCCATCATTCATTTTCAATTATATCTGGTAACCTAAATTAAAATTTAGAATTTTTATTGTTACTCTACTCGCCACTAGATTTTTTTTCGTCAGCACTCTAAACCACTAAATGTTAGAAAATTAGCAGAACTTAAAAACTATTTTCAAAATTATTAAAAATATAATGAAAATTTGATTTTAAGTTTGTATTACAAGTAAACTCCGAATAACGACTTACATTCTCCAATTTGCTTTCAATTTCGTACTTCCGCTCACTCGGCTCGAACATTGTTTAGAGACTCGTTCTTCCCTAACCAAAAATTCGAATGTAAACAACAAACTAGTGGTGGGGAATATTTACTGAAACTGCGACATGAATGTCACGTGTCGGCGTCGCTGTAGTTTATTTTTTTTTTTTGGTGGTAATGTGGCCAACAGCAAGCACACCGCCAGAAACAAATATAAGAGAAAGACAACAGGTAATATCCACTGAAAAAACCAACAAGGAACAAAACCAGACGGGAGCACAAATACTATTATTCTTGGTAGAGGCCCATCAAAAATGGAATAAGGGATATAAAAAAAAATTAATTTCATATAAGTTGGAAAGATTCTGACAGTCAGTGAGTGGAAATTTTAAGTATTCGAAACAAACAACGTGCCTTTACAAAATCCTGTATCAGTTGATGCACGAACGAACAAAAGTTAATATTACGTTGGCTATTTTGAGTGTACTGCCGACGCACATTAGACCAGCCAAAAATACGCGTGATAGGAAAGAGTTCCTCGGTTAATTAATACATTTTATCGTACGTGGTCTAAAAACAACGGTTTTTAGTGTTTGAAACTAAACTTCGTGCTAAAGTAGAAATGTATAGGTGTTCAAAATTAAAGGCATGTTAAAACTATCCATATCCAAGTGCAACACAATTTCAAATCCTTTTTTCACGTCTTAATCGCCCCTCTCCAACCACACTTTCATTACGTGCTTGATATTCATTCCAAAAGCATACAGGAATATTGCATAATATTGTTAAATTATTTTTTCTAATAATTTAACTATACATATTATTAATTCGTGTCGTTCCGAGCTGGTAATAGAAGAACAGTCAACTTTAAAAACACGCTTCTATTGAGCAAAATAAGAAACTCAGACTTATCTCCGGACAGGATGTGCGCACTACCTATAGCATTTTTCCTGAAGCATTACTAGGCACAAAAAAAAAAGGTGTTCGGCATGCGTCATATATAAATTTACGAACAGATAGCAATATTTTTTTTTTCCTGAGCTCTGCATAATTTTTAAAGTAACATATATTTTGTGTACAGCATTTACGAATGACCCTAGACATGCCCTCCAAACTCTGTTTCGAGGCCTCTCTCGCCGCCTGCCACGCCAGCCAAGTAGTTCACCAATTGCTGCACGAAGCAGCAACTTCTGGATGCGCTGACTCATCGCATCAAAGCCTTCACTTGAAGCACCAGTTGATGGCGAATGGATACATAAACAAAAAGTAGAAATTGGTGCGGCGATCGTCAACTATCAAGAATGTGGCCTTCATATATGAGATGAACCATATCAAGGTAGGAGAGGGTCGGTTACCTAGGACCACTAAGATGACAGCAAATTCTCAAAATCAGATAATAATATCCTGCTCAAGTAAAAACAGAGCGAGAACGTCACAAACTACCCGAGAGTCATGAAAAAGTATCGTATGGTATGAGACAGGAAACCTCACACAAAGCTGTTGAAGGGTGGCATGCAACGAACTTCAATCGCCGCCAGTGGAACACTGAAACAAAAGATAGGTCATAACTGCACTAGGGGCACCGCAGATACAGAAGGGATTAGGGGCTATATGAAGTTTATACAAATGAGACTGGGATGCATTATGACCTAAAAGGATACGAAAATAAGTGAGTGCTAAACTACAGGAACTACAATAATGATATCCTTGCCGAGAATATGTAGGAAATAAACGTGCATATAAAGTATTAAAAACCAAAGTATAATTTTCCCATGTCTGCATCCAACACTGGACAAAATTTCCCCATTTAATATGGGATATAAAACAGAAAAGGAAAGTAGGGGCTTCGAGACACCCAATTTCGCAATTTTAGCCACCATCTCAATCCCCTGAACCCCTACATGTCCTCATGTAGAGGACAGTAACATCTAGTTTAATCAAAAGAACACACTGTTCCAGTATGAGCCATATAATAACCTTCTTATGGGGAGTAGGAGAAGACAAGGCCATAAATAATCTATTTGAATCCGATATAATCCGAGGATTTGAAACCTTGAAATCGTAAACATAATGTAAAGCCATATACACTGCAAAAGCTTCGACATAATAAATTATAGTGGTAGAAGGGAGCTTAAAAAAACAAAATAAGCAGACCCAACAGCTTCGACAATTTTTAAGCATTAGTCCAAATCAAAGTACAGTCAGTATATCCAGCAACAGTTGCGTTAAATTCTTGTTGAATAACAATGGGAGAAACAGATCCAGTAGGAGATAGAAAGAGAGGACAAGGCGAAACGAAATCTCATACTGCAAATTGTGTAACAATCAAGGTGGAGGGTGAACAAAGCATGCCGTCGTTAATACTTTCGGTACAACGTAACGAAGGTTGTCAACCGCCTGTGTGATATCCCTTATGCGAGAACTACGAGTACAGATCCAATGTTTACCTTGCAACAGCCTATAACAATCGGACAAGGATATAAGGAAATATTCATTATGCAAGACTATAATGAGAGTAGAAGAGAAAGCTCTAAGAATAAGTCAGAGGCAAATGTTCTGTATAGTCTCCGATTTGTTCACCAAAAAGAGTGGCAGCTGCCCAGCAATCGGAATACCGTTATCTAAAACAGACCGGATGGTAGAGACATAAAAAGAATGAAGAGCTAAAATAATAGAACCCCAACTGTAATGGGTGAGAGCCTTTAAAATGTTAATTCTTTTGCGAAATTTAGTAATAGTGTAATCAACACAGGTAGTCCATTCACCGTGAGCCTATAAAAAGCTACCCAAATAACATAACTTTGTCATACAGGGAAGAAGAGAACCTCTAATGGTTGGAGAAGGTAGCGGCGACAGGGACCATTTATGCGTGAAATACAGGATGCGACTCTTATCCTCAGAAAAATTTAAACCATGGTCATCCAACCAAAGTGATAAAGAATCTAGGGCTGTAGTCAAGGAAGTACAAGCTTTGTCATTGGATATACATTCAACCCAAAGCACAGTGTCATCAGCTTATTGAATAGAACGAATGTGGGAGCCCAAGTGAAATATGATGTCTTGAGTATATAAGATACACAGCAAAAGAATAAGAGTACTACCATCAACGAAATCATTGTACATCTGACGAACAAAATCTTCTCCATCAGTAACTCTAGGCATATAACGACAGACGCTAAAAAAAGAATGTATATATGGTATGAGGGTATAAGGTAAACCAAGTTTAAACATTTTACCATAAAGGACTTTAAGATTGACATTATCAAAAGCCGAGTCCAAGTCTAAAAACACGGTACCCAATACATTCCAGTGAGTATAGGCGTCCCGAATACGTGAAAACAGTACACCAACAGCATCCAGGGTTCTAATACCGGAACGAAAACCAAGTGGTTCTGGACGAAGTAAACAATGATATTCTAACCAGCAATTAAACCTGTGTTTGACAAATCTCAAAAAAAGTTTCGCCAAACAAGAACACTGTGCAATCGGACGATAAAACTCTGCTGATAGAGGAAATTTACCAGGTTTCAAAATCGACACTATTTCAAAATCCCTCCACACATCAGGGATACAACCATAACAGAACACCATATCATAGAATTGAGCTAACCACACTAGAGCATTGCGAGGAAGGTGCTTAAGGAGACCATAAGAGATGCAATCCATACCAGGGGTGGTATTACCTGTAGTGTACTAATAATGGCTTAATTCCTCAACTGTAAATGCCCGGTAAAAAAAACCTAATGATCACGTGAAGCCGCATGAGAAACAACTAAAGGATCAAAAAAGGTATTATCCTCCGTGATAGTATTAAGAGAAATGCTATCCGTAAAAGCAGGGACAAGTGAGAGGGGGATATGCTGTGACTGCTGTCTCTCTTTAATAGCGCAAAAAGCTTTACATTTACCTAATAGTATACGAGAGGAAGTAGTACGAGAAAATGAAGCACAAAAAGTATTCCAACTAGCCTTTTTACTTTCCGAACACTACTCATCACCTGTACTTGGCATTGCTTAAGATGTAAAAAATTGGCCAATGTAGCATTACATTTATATTGGTGAAGAGCATTCAAACGACGACGATTAACCTCGCCACATCGTTCATCCCACCAAGGAGAACTGTGTTTCCGACCACCAATACGAAAAGGGTGAAAGGGCACAGAACTTTTAACAGATTCCAAAATGTAGGCACAGAAGACTTCATAAAACACATTAATGTTAAAAGCTGTGATAGGAGGGAAATGTGTAGTTGCTTCCATCATTTAGGAAGAAAATTTGCACCAATCGGCCAGATTATATAACAATTGGTATCGACGAAACATAGGGGAAGGAGACGAATGAGTTAGTGAAGAAGTAAGGATATTTGGAAAGTGATAACTACCCCATGTATCGTTATGTAACGACTAGGTTAAGCAGTTAGAAAGTTTTGGAGAAACAAAATTTAAATCAGTTGCAGTTGATCGGGAATGTGGAGGCCTGTGCCGTGTAGGTAGTGTACCATTAAGAAGAGTAAAAGATGACAAAAGCTAAAATTCTGCCAAATGCGGATCAGAAACATCCTCGAAGAGATTACCCCACATACGATGGTGGCAATTGAAATCACCACTCACAAGTACAGGTTGTAGAAATTGGGAAAAGTAAGAGTCCCAAGCGTGCTCTGAACATAGAAATTTAGGATGGACATAGACTGATACGATAGTAATACGGAAGTGGCCTAGAGACGACCGAATCGCCACCACATCAAAGCCATGGAAGCTGTCAGGATAAGTAGTGTAGAAAACCTCACTAGCATGTATATTGTAAATATACACAGAGGTGACAAAAGTCATGGGATAGCAATATGCAAATATACAGATGGCAGTAGTGTCACGTACAAAATGTATAAATGGGCAGTGCATTGGTTGGGCTTTCATTTGTAGTCAAGTGATTCATGTGAAAAGGTTTCTGACATGATTATGGCCGCACGACAGGAATTAACCGACTTTGAACGTGGAATGGTAGTTGGAGCTAGATGCATGGGAGGTTTCATTCCGGAAATGATTAGGGAATTCAACATTCCGAGATCCACAGTGTCAAGAGTGTGCAGAGACTACCTAATTTCAGGCAGAACCTCCCACCATGGACAATGCAGTGGCCGACCGCTTGCACTTAATGACCGAGACCAACGGGGTTGTTTGCAGAATGGTCAGTGTTAACAGATAAGCAACATTGTGTGAAATAACTGCAGGAATCAATGTGGGACGTATGACGGACGTGTCCGTTAGGACAGTGCTGAGAACTTTGGCTGTACTGGACTATGCCAGCAGAAGGCCGACTCGAGTTCCTTTACTAACAGCACGACATCACCTGCAGCGCCTCTCCTGGGCTCGTGACCATATTGGTTGGACCCTAGACGACTTAAAAACAGTGGCTTGGTCAGATGAGTCCCAATTTCAGTTGGTAAGAGCTGATGGTAGGGTTTGAGTGTGGTGCAGACCCCACGAATCCATGGACCTAAGTTATCAAGAAGGAATTGTGCAAGCTGGTGGTGGCTCCATAATGTTTTGGGCTGTTTTTACATGGAATGTACTGGGTCCTCTGGTCGAATTGAACCGATCATTGACTGAAAAGGGTTATGTCCAGCTACTTGGAGACCACTTATAGTCATTCATGGACTTCCTGTACCCAAACAACGATGGAATTGTTATGGATGACAATGTGCCATGTCACCGGGCCACAACTGTTCGTGATTGGTTTGAAGAACATTCTGGACAATTCCAGCGAATGATTTGGCCTCCAAGATCGCCCGACATGAATCCCATCGAACATTTATGGGACATAATCGAGAAGTCAGTTCGTGCACAAACTCCCGCACCGGCAACACTTTCGCAATTATGGATGTTTATAGAAGCAACATGGCTCAATATTTCTGCCAGGGTCTTCCAACGACCTGCTGAGTCTATGCCATGTCGAGTTGCTGCACTTCGCTGGGCAAAAGGAGGTCCGACACGATATCAGGAGGTATCCCATGACTTTTGTCACCACAGTGTATAGCCATCCCTCTGTCATCCTTGCGACAGACAAAAGACCGAAAGGATCTTATATAAAGAGGGTGGGTGTGTAACATCTGAGTTTTAGTTTGGAGAATGTATGTAGGTAGAGTGTTCAAATAATGAAGGAGGGGAAATATACTAGACAGGAGAGATCCAGCATTCCTCTCTATGGCTAAAAAACATGGAGGAAACAAGGGTAGCAAGAAATAGGAAAAGGGAAGCAGACACACTCATCTAAAAAAGACACATCCCCTTATAGGAGAATTTGAATAAATGATTGAACAATATTCTCAGTCAAAATTATAAGTAGAGTATTGTTTTTTGCTATGGTGAACATATGCTCAATTGTGTCGATCAAGGAATTCAATTGGTTTTTATTAAGTTAAGGGACCTCACTCACTTTAGTGGGTGGAACCTCATCTGGTAGTGGGGCAGGAACAGGGGAGAGAAAATTGTCGACAGCATACTGTTTGAATTCAGCATATTAGTCTCTAATATTAAACAAAGGGGTAACAGTGTAAGAAGTCACTGGAGGTAGCACCTTGTAGCAAATAATATAGCCATCTTACCAACCTGTGACCATTAAGAAGGGTCGGGTGGAGCACTGTGTAGCTAGTGAATATGAAGTCGGGAAGGCCGGAGGCAATGACGAGGGAGGAAGAATTGTCGGAGGTAGGCAGAGGTGGAAATTGAGCTAGTGAGGTGGTTGGGGATATAATTGGATATGAAGGCTGTGGTTGTGGCACCGGAAAGATCCGGAAATAAGGTTGATCTTTAGTTTTGGCATAAGCATACGAAAGGCTGTAATATGCCATAACATGTTTGACCTCACACTCCATCTCCCAAACTGGACATTTAGCCTTATCATGGACAAGGCGCTGACCAGAAAAGTGCATACAGACAGGTGTATCTGCAGCAGGACAATCTGTTACATCACGAGGTTGATAACAAGCAGGGCAGTGAACACTTTTAGCGCTGTAATCTTTTTGGACATGTCCGAAGCGGAAACACCGAAAACACTGCAACACAGATTGCACATGAGGATTGCCTTTGAAAATCTCTTTGTATATTATGACTTCAGACGGTAAGTGCAGCCCTTCAAAGGTCATGCTAACAAGTCGGATAGGGGCCCGTTTTGATACAGATCAATTAATGACATATTTGATTAACCTCTAAATGGCAAGAACCTTTTAATCACATTCCAGACCTTTTCGAATTTCATTTACAGATATATTGAAAGGGATGCCATACACCAAAACTTGGCATTATGCAAGGCTAGTAGGTATAATTAGATACACTTTCAATTTCGTCGGTAAATATGAACACATAAACTGTTTGGCTGCAAGACCAGAAGTAAAAGTAATTTTAAATTTAGCTGGGCCAGCTCATTGGATATGTAAAATATCTCGTTTGGGATAAAGTTTGCAGCCTAAAGAAATGGGGTGAAAATTTCCAATATTTGTGCCTGCGACTCAACAAAAACATAAAATGGACCTGGACTATCACGAGGATAGCATACTTGGAGAGTGTTAACCTGACTCGCAGTATTAAGAGGCTTCATCGAAGAGCCATCAATCCGTACGCGATTACTTTTTGACTGATGACTATCATTATGAGCTTGCCCAACTGATAATTTCCTCTTTTTCACAGTTTTTTCATCGACATCCATTGCTTACCTGCGATAAATATTAATGGATCGCAAAAACCAATTCGATCACATTACCACCATCTAATCCCTGCACGCCACCCAGAGCAATCCACAGGCCGCTCATCACTCCACGACGACTCACAAACAAATGCTGTAACAGAAATGCCTTTGCTGCACTGCGCCACTCTCCCCTCTCTCCCACAAAGCATTCCATGTCACCATCTTAGTGATGGGCAATTATTATAGAAAAATAAAGATATAGATACTTTAGTTAAGGTATATCTATATTTTACATAGATAAAATTTTTTGGCCGATTACCCAATTATAAATATTTTAACCATACAAAATTTAATCCGTTAATAGATATCGAAAAAAAAAAATACTGCATGGATGTGTATTTGTGTTAGCCATCAGCATCACCAGGAAAACAATTATGATAATTTGGTTATGATATATAGAACAAAATGTTTCACTTTCAGTGGTATTGTGTGCAATATTGTGAACACACAATAGGGCGTCTAGAACTTTGTAATTACATACTCTCCAAAATTGTGTATGATTATACTTACATTGTGGGCCGTGGTTAAGGTTTATTCTACTAAAGATTAGGAACATAAATGTTAACAGTTTGGCGAGGGCAAAAATTTTGTCACAAGGTGCGCTGAAACCGCAAATGGGTACAGTTTAAATGACGTGATTTCTGAGGCTGTGTTCTAATTCGTTTCGAGTTTCGTTTTTCGTAATTTGTATTTAGCATTCTGTAAGGGATAGTCGGAACACCGCGAGATTCAACTGTCTAGCATGCCATGCTGCTATTATTTTGATGTTATCATTATTCCAAAATTAAAAGTACATGAAGCCCTAAAATAAACAGTAATTATTCCCGAAATTTTTTCGAGGGCCATTAAAAATTTATAATTAAGAAAATGAAACCAGCATGATGTGAAAACTTAACAAGAATTTACTCATGGGAAAATACATATTTCAAGAATACTTCAGTAACTTGCTTTGTGAAATAAATATTGTGAGTACAAATACATTTGTTTATCCCAATAACCTCATCAATATGTGTATTTTAACTATTCAAACAGGCAAAACTAATATGGCAGTGATTTGAAAACTTTTATTTTGTCAGTTGTCAGCTACGAAGCTGACAAAACGTAAAACGTAAATTACAAAAATATATCGTAGATTTTGTTGACAAAACGGGTTACGTGATCGCTCCCTCTATAAATACGCAAGAAAACAAAGTAAGAAATCCCCACATTTAAGAAACTCGGTTAGGGAAATCACTTTATCTCTAGGGGGGAAGAACCTATTTGTGGAACCACTACAGTCTAAACTCACTCGTTTAGTCGCTAGTTATGGTCCATACCGTATAAGAAGGCCATTTTCTGACAGTCAGTGAGTGGCAACTTGACTTATACGAAACAAACAAAGTGCCATTTACAAAATCCTATATCAGCTGATGCACGAACGAACACAAGTTAAAATTACGTTGGCTATTTTGAGTGCAGTGCCGATGCGCATCAGAAAAGCAGAAAATACGCGTATAAGAAAGAGTTTGTAGATTTATTAATACATTTTATTTTACGAGGTCACAAAACAATGGTTGTTAGTGTTAAAAACTAAACTTCGTGATAATGTAGTTATGTTTAGGTGATCAAAATGAAATGTACAATAGAACGATACGACGTGGAAAAGTTTTCTGAAGTTGTGCTAACTTCAGAAAGCTTTTTCACGTCGTATCATCCATCTCAAACCTTGCTTTCAACACGTCCATGATATTAATTCCAAAAGCATACAGAAATATTGCATAATATTGTTGAATTATTTTTTCTAATAATTTGACGAAACGACACGAATTTAAAATATATTTCTAGCCCGTAACATAAGAATTATCATCTTTATAATATACGCTATCTGTTGACCATAAAGAGAGTTACTCAAAACTTCGTCGTGACGTGCTGCGCGCTGTCTATCGGATATTCTGCGAGCTATTACCAGCGAGAAATGAACCTCTCTCCTGCGCGATATGTAACGAATTTACAAACATATACCAATCGTTATATTTTCCCACGAGCTCTGCATAATTTTTAAAGTAACATATATTTCATATACAACGATTTGGAGTACAAGTCATTTATATCCGGCCGGTAATCGTTCGTCTACGTTAATTATGCGCCATATTGTTCTCTAGAAACCCATCTCCTTGATTCCGTAGACAGGCGTGAATAGTTTTTAAGAAATTCAAACGTTATTCCACGTCACATATTTCCAACTCGAATATATTAGCTATAACGTCCAAAGTGTAATAATAGATACAACAGACCGTCTCGCAAATTTAAACCCAAATTCACTATCTCGGACAAATTAAAAAAGAGTTATCAAATATCTAACATTTCATATATTTACTTTTATAACCTACTTATATTTTTAGACAGCTGTCAGTATTAAAATATCTTAAAATTTGTTTAGCATTACAGTACAATGAGAAGTGGATTAGCTGACAGCGTGTTGATAAAAAATACAGCTTGATAAAAAATACAGCCCCGACGTGACGGACCAGCTGATGGCGGAAAGATACGTAGTCAGATGTAAACAGTGGTGCTACTTTCGCCGAACTGTCAAAAAGTGGCCTTCTTATATGGTACAGAATA
>NQII01001370.1:205829-314488 GCA_002778355.1 Clitarchus hookeri
TAGTGTTTAATTACTTACATTGTGGGATTTCTTTGTTCATGTCTCCTCTATGTAGCAGTTGCTAACATTCCAGTAAAATTATGTTCTAGCTCTGAGTCTGAGAATTCCTAGTCTCATATGTAATGAAAATTACTTCCTTGACCGCTGTATACAAAGAAAATTTTGAAATCTACAGTACTATATTTCTCGGTCAACTTAACAAGTAAAGAATATATATAGTGTATTTAAAAAGGAAATAATATGGATCACCTTACAAATTATCAAGTACATTATCATAGAGTCCGTGTTACTTAAAATGAAAATTAAGTTTTTCTTAATTCCTACTATCTACTCTTTCTTTCAAACATAGATATTTTATATTATCAATCAATCGATAAGTTTATGTAGATACATAAATAAAATATCAGTAAGATTCCGATATATCGATACGGTAATATCGATATTTTAGCTTTCGATTTTCATCCCTATGGCCATCTGTCACCAGTGCCTGATAGTATGGTCTGTTTCATGTAAGTTGGCAAGATTCTGACAGTTCGACGAAAGTAGCACCAATGTTTACTTTTCGCTTTTGTATCCTTTCGCCATCAGCTGGTGCATCAAGTGGAGACTGTATTTTTTATCAACACGCTATCAGCTAATCCACTTGCCTTTGTACTTGAATGCTAAACAAATTTTAAGATATTTTAGACTGACATCTGTCTAAAAAAATTAGTAGGTTATAAAAGTAAAAATACAGAACCTTGCAAAAATTTAATATTTGGTAACTCTTTTTAATTTGTCCGAGACAGTGAATTTGGGTTGACATTTGCGAGACGGTTGTTGTAGCTATTATCACACTTTGGATGTTATAGTTAATACATTTGAGTTGGAAATATGTGACATGGAATAACATTAGAATTGCTTAAAAACTATTCACGCGTGTCCAACTTTCTTCGGAAACAAGGAAATGGATTTTTGGGAGAACAATAAGCTGTATAATTTACGTAGGAGAACGATTACCGACCGAATAGAAATTACTAGTATTCAAAATCGCTGTACACGAAATATATGTTACTTTAAAAATTATGCAGAGCTCGTGAAAAATAAAACTATTCGTATCTGTTCGTCAAGTTGTTAGATATTGCATATGAGCGCTATTCTTTTCTGGCTGGTAATGCTTCGGAAAAGATCCGATAGATGGCACGTACAACATCTCAGAGCGAGGTGTGAGCCACTTTCTTTACACAATAGATCGCGTCTTTTTAAAGTTGACTTCTTCTATTACTGGCTGGGAACGACACGAATTTGAAATATATTTCGCCAAATTATTATAAAAAATAATTCAACAATATTATGAAATATTTCTGTATGCTTTTACAATTAATATAAAGCGTGTATGGAAAGCATGGGGGAGAGGGGTGATAAGATGTGGAAAAAGGTTTTGAAAGTTGCGTTTCATTTGGATATGGATCGTTTTAATGTGCCTTTAATTTTGAACACCTATACATTTCCATTTTAGCACGAAGTTTAGTTTCTAACACTAAAAACCGCTGTTTTATGACCACGTAAAATAAAATGTATTAATTAATCTAGGAACTCTTTCTTGTCCGAATATTTTCTTCTTGTCTGATGTGTGTCGGCAGTGTACTCAGAATAGCCAACGTAATATTAATTTTCGTTCTTTCATGCATCAGTTGATAGAGGGTTTGTAAATGGCACGTTGTTTGTTTCGAATTATTCAAGATGCCACTCACTGACTGTCACAATCTCGCCAACTTACCTCCTCCCACGATCTCTGTGCAGGCAGTCGGAGGGAGGTTAAATGTTAATGGGAACCAGGGCTTGTGCGCAGAGGAGCTTGCTCCGGTGATGCAAAGCGGCGGTGGCGCAGAGCGGGTCACAGTGGTGACCTGTGACACAGCACAGCTACACACGACATGAGCAGTGCTAGTCGCTCTGTTGGCAATAAATTACATTTGAATTCGTAATAAATATTTCGTATCTCCTTGTCTTGCCAAATCACGAAACCAAAAGAAGTACAATTTACTGGAATCAAGTAAAATAGGCTATAATGATCATACTATGGCTTGCTATTGCAATATACATCAACTTTTTTGTTGTGTCGTTGGCTGAATATATGAAGCGAAATGGACAAGAGAAAATGGTAGAACTATGCACAAAATTAACAACGAAAAGTTCTATTGTTTTGAAAGTACATGCTTATAATTTATAATAACAATATATTACTGTTTGCCAAAAATCTGCATTTATCGAAATTTTTTCTCCAGGAAATAATACCGCAATCTTTATACTTAAAGTGCAGATTAAAAGGCAGATAATATCATAAGAGTATTAACACAAATTATTAATTTTAGTTACCATCGAAATAAATAGTCATAAAAAATATTTAAACAAACAAGATATATATTTGCACTCACATGTCCAACGAAAGTATTATAGTTTGTTCCTCTAATGAGGACAACAATACATTTTTAGATATTAATTTTTTAATTATTCCCGCATTATTAAAATAAATCAATTTGACATACGAAAAAGTTAATTTACTAGGCTCATTGGGCCTGGAATTTTAAGACATATCGTTTCTCATTAAGCCACTGTAAAGTGACCGCATAGAATAGCGCATTACGGAAATGGAAGCTACAGAACAATGTCGCAGTGACAATGTCGCCTAGCCCCGTTACTTATGTGTCGCTGATCGTGACATGTCGCAGTTTGTGTCACTCCTCCCGTCACTACAGAAAACACTGCAAAACAGTAGATGACGTGCAGTGTTGCCACACTGTACAGAGGAAAAATAAATAATTTACACGCCAGTTTGCAGTCGCCTGTGAGAACGTGCCCAGATTACCACAAGTTTACAGAAATGAGTCTGATTCCCATGAAGTTAACATGGAAATTTTGGCATTGATATGATTTTAAGAGCGACGTAAAGGAAAAATTTCCAAGTGGGAAATTACTCGTAGAGCGAAAATTGTAGAATGCTTCCGCGAAAAGTCCAGTATCCAATCCATTCCCAACAGGACTGATTTATTATATTTATTTTGCACCGTGTTTTTCTCATTGCCGGGAAACTTATGCCGTTGTGTAAACACTTTTGAAATGCTTATTCAGTTCTATGTAATTTTCCGCGCTCGCTGCTTTGTTCCGCGCGAACGAGTGAGTGGAAGTGAAGGACAGATCAGTTATATGATGACGGCGGCAAGTCAATGGAATGTTTTGAATTACATTCGTACGATAAACCAAGGAGCACGTATCTGTTACACAAAGAATCCCGCTGCCACGCATGCCTATGCATGTTGTTGTGATATCTCTTATACGGCTCCGCGCGCTACTCACCTTGGTTGTACTGAGTTTCTGCGTTTATCTGAATAATTCTCTGGTGGTTGACAGCCCTAGTTTATGTCAGCATTATTCGGGGTGTATCGATGTTTCCAGGTCACAGCCAGCAGACTAAAAATAGCACGGTGGGCCTCCGAGTCAGGCAACGAATCCGGGCTGCTGAGGGATGAACATCGTGCTCGTGGCTGCTCCGACACCGGGATCTGCCCACCCCATGGGACCAGCAAAGGCCGAGGACTTCTGCGAGTGCGGCGGGACTGCAGCAGCTCGGGTGCGGCGACTATTCCGCAACTCGTCGCGTCCCCAGGTGGCGGATAGGGGATCTCCAGGCTCTGGAGTGGCTGGGAATATTCGAATACCAGCCCGCGGACCAACTGGCCGGTGCGAGACACCGTCGTCGTGGACGTCGGGGACCTGGGCGGCTCAGTACGTGTTGGCGAAGCGCGTCGGCGGGAGGCAGCTCAACGATCAAGGCGGAAAGGGTGATCTCGAGGTGCCATGGGCGAAGTGTAGCGAACCTCACTGCTGGATTCTGCGAGCTGCTGACTGCTGGTGCGTGAGGAATGGCCTTGGAATGCGTCGAACCTCGGAAGCTTCGATGTCAGCCTCCACTCCTGGGCCAGCTGCGTTCGCCTCCAGCCTGGTAGGTCCTGGATGTCCCGCCGAGCCAGAGCTCACCTCCGACCGACGGACTACTTTGAAGGAAGAGGGAGAGGGTGGCCCCCTGCATTTTGGCTCCCCGCCTTCACCCCCGGCGTGGAGATCCTGACGTCAGCGCGGAAGAGTGAAGATGCGGTAGGTGCCATGACTGAGCTGCCCACTTCGCCGACTTCCACGACGAGAAGCAGGGGGCACTGCATTCTACAGCTGCTGTCAATATTATTGTGGAGGTGTGCCTGCGCAGAAATATTGACAGCAGTCCCCTCAAGGGCGCTTGCGCCCACAGATATTTTCTCTTCTAGAGCTTCATAACCCACATTAAATAGCATGTTACCCATACCTGCTTCATCCTTTAGCATTTTTAATGTATGATAAAGTTTTGAACTTCTTTCCTGTCGAGAGGGTTTTTACTGTGTCTATGCAGGGTTTTCCCTTTTTACTTCTTAGAAATAGCTCAGCTATTCCACACTCAGGGATGCAGTCATGGCCACAAACCTGGCCATGGCTGCTTTATCCCTCTCTGCCACGATTCACGCCTCCTTTCCTTTCCTAAATTCCCTCCCATGTAGGCGTATGGGGCCTAGCCCTGAGATGCAACACAGTCCAGACCTACCCCCGCACAACACTTAACACTTAGTTATTAGGGTAGTTAGAAAAAAAAAGAGCCAGGCGTTCTTGTTTTTGTAGTGATGAATGAATGAGAAGCTGGAGTTGAAGTGCCTGTGATGTGCCAGGTCCCGAAGGGACTTAAAAAAACAGAGACTCGGATCAGGAATGGTTATATTGACGAAAGCGACAAGACACTGTACATCAAATATAACGACCCGAGACTTATATGGACATGTCATTTGGGCCTGTCATAGGCCGATGCAGAGAAAGGACCGTTAGGCACATGGAAGAATGAAATGAAATACGTCCCCAGGGTGGCAGGTGCGACGGAGATGGGAGTGTGGCCACAGGACTGGGCCTGCTTAAAACAAATGCTCCGGTATGCTATGCTACGCTATTAAAATTACATGATTTTCAAAGAAAGATGAAGGCTCTCGCGATTCGACGCATGTGCACTCACTATGCCCGCTAAGTCGTGACTAACGAATTTGAGCAAGATGGCCAGGCACTAGCCGACGATCTCTTGCCAACTTGGAGAGGGGAAATTACATGAAACATTAACACAACATATACACAACAATGCACAATTAAACATACATGAAACACTGAAATAAATTGAGGAAAATCTTCTGATAAGTTAATTTATTTATCTAAAGTTAATGAATCTGTCTGGATATAAATTACCTTTCATGATTCATTACGTTACATAGGCCGGAGAATGCCGGCAAGGCACTCGAAGGCTTAAAATTAAAGACATATCAAAAGGAATTTGAATTACGTTAACACAAGACCATAAAGCAGGAGAGTTTAAGCTTGTCAGGTTGAGAATGTAGAAGACGGAACTCAGAGTTTTTACTCGTCTAGATTATAATTATTCACTACTACAATTTACGCCATTTTAAGACCAACTAAACATAGGATCATCGATGAAAAATTAGAAAAGGAAATACGAGTGGATGAAAGTGATTTCATGACCACGTGGGTCTGCACTCAAAAGAAATTTACACTCTTAATTAGCAGGGGTCTTATGGAGACAACACTTCCTCTGGTGAAACATTTATTGTGTATTGTGAAGCGATGATTGGATTAACAAACACACACACAAGATTACTGCTGTCGGGTCAGCATCAGAGCAAATCAAATGCACAACCTTCACAGAGCATCGATTGACTGACCGAGAATGTATTTTAAAATATTTTATAAAACGGCATCCAGAACTGTCGCTTAGGTTGCCCGAAAAAACCTCTATTGCACGTGTAGCTGCATTTAACAAACCAAAATTTTCATTCGTTTTTTGTTCTTCTGAATGAGCTTCTTGGTAAGCATAATTTTACTGGAAGCAGAATTTCTAATGTGAGTGAGACAGGAATTTCTACAGTGCCGAATAAACCTTCTAAAGTAATAAGCTGCAGGGGAAAGAAGCAGGTTGGATCTTTATCTTATGCTGAAAGGGGAAAGTGCATCTGGACATTATATTCCACCACCTATGATATTTCCACGAGCAAGACATAATTCTGAATTAGTGGAACATGCACCACAAGACACTGTCTTAGTTTGCCACCCATCTAGTTGGATGCAAAAGGAAATTTTTGGTCCGATATGGTTCGGCGACTTTCTAAAGCCTGCTAAACCTACTAAGGACGGTCCTGCACTGTTAATCTTAGATGGACATGCCACACATACGAAATATATTGAATTTCTTGAAACAGCAAAACAAAATAATGTTCATGTGCTATGAATGTCCCTTCATACATCTCACCGATTAAAACCTCTTGACGTTTGTTTTATGTATTATTTGAGTGTGTTATATACAAAAAAAAGTAAAACATGGTTAAAAAATCACCCTGGCAAAGTTATTATAAATACAGTGAGACAAATGGGATTTTTGTCTGGCTTATTTACAGGGAACAACTTCCAACAACGCAATAAGTGCTGATAATGATATTATTCCATATTGATTTGTTAATTTTTCTTATCACATTCTTATGCTCTGATAGTGTGGGCTGGTTTGTTTTTTACGCCAATGCTGCCTTTATAATAATAATAATAATAGGTTTGTATGATAGTGTTAAGTACATTACAAAAATGCATTACAAATAGTTAAGGGAAATTTTACCCAGGCAAGATTCAAACCAGCAGCTTTGTTCACAACAACCAACCATGTTACCATTGAGTATACATCCCAACAAAATATCTTATGTTATATGCTATCATTAGATATAGAATGCCGGTTCTGGCGCAGCATTCATGATTAAGGATTCAGGATTCGCCCACCACCTCGGCTGTCAAGGCGACCTGGGACGGCCATGTTATCGACAAAATTGCCTGTTTCACCCCAAAAATAACTTCTGAAATTAATCATTTTTCCCAAAAAACACCTTTTTCACCAGAAAATTTCCAAAAAATGTGAAAATGAGGAAAGCGGATTTGAAACTCCTCTAAGGAAGAGCCGAAAAATGCTCAGTCGAGCAAGAGGATTAGAGGCTCTAAGCGGAATGAGTGACATAATCCTCAGAGAAGGAGAGGAGGATTCAAGACTACGAGCCAGATCCAGTTGACCGGGGAGGATCAGATGACCTGGCCCCCTCCTCCGACCAACATCCAGCACCTATTACGTCCACACCCCACTACCACCCTTACCCATCACCAAACACCCATTTTCACCCCAACCGTACCCCCTCCACAAACCCCGACACCTGGCAATTATTATAAAAATCGAAAAAAATTAAAAAATCTAAAAAAATCAGAGAATATAAATCGATGACCTCATAAATATCCCACCATAATCACTTCACCCACTCTACAAACCCACCTCCTCCCAATCATTAAAAATTAAGATAAAAATCACAAAAATCGAGGTACATAATGTTAACTTCACATTCACCACAACTACCCTTACCACCCCCCTCCCCCAGGAATCATGATATCTATTATCCGCACTATCAGGAGTCATAAAAAACGAGAAAAGAATTGTAAAACTCAAAAGACGCTAATAAAAGTGTAGGAGCATATTACAGCACTGAGTCAGACACAAATGTTGGATGCCTGTGTCCTTGACCTTAACCTCAATAACCTCAAAAAAATAAGACGAGAAAAATAAAAAAAAGGGGCGCGTGTACTTACGTACACGCGTTAGAAGTTATACTTGTTTGGCGTGGACGATACGCGCATAACCTCAAATACTTGAAAACACTTTCAAAATTTTTTAATACAATTTTTGTCACAAAAAAATTTTTAACGGCACATTGTAAGTAAAACTAATTAATAAGATATATTTATATTCACAATGAATTACTAATATAAATGAAGTGTTTTTATATTTGCTTATTACAAGAACTGATTTTCTGTCGGTTTTAAATATAACCACGTGCTATGTTGTGTACCTTGAGTTTGTCTATAGCTAGACGATACGCGCATGAGCGTTGGGTCATACCTCTACCCCATTCACTGTATAATTTCGTTACACTGTGCGCGCGCAACTATACACGTATTGCGTATTGGGTCATACACCTACCACAATCACTGTCGAATTTTGTTACACTGTGCGCGCGCAACTATACACGTATTGCGTGTTGGGTCATACACCTACCACAATCACTGTCGAATTTTGTTACACTGTGCGCGCGCAACTATACACGTATTGCGTGTTGGGTCATACACCTACCACAATCACTGTCGAATTTTGTTACACTGTGCGCGCGCAACTATACACGTATTGCGTGTTGGGTCATACACCTACCACAATCACTGTCGAATTTTGTTACACTGTGCGCGCGCAACTATACACGTATTGCGTGTTGGGTCATACACCTACCACAATCACTGTCGAATTTTGTTACACTGTGCGCGCGCAACTATACACGTATTGCGTGTTGGGTCATACACCTACCACAATCACTGTCGAATTTTGTTACACTGTGCGCGCGCAACTATACACGTATTGCGTGTTGGGTCATACACCTACCACAATCACTGTCGAATTTTGTTACACTGTGCGCGCGCAACTATACACGTATTGCGTGTTGGGTCATACACCTACCACAATCACTGTCGAATTTTGTTACACTGTGCGCGCGCAACTATACACGTATTGCGTGTTGGGTCATACACCTACCACAATCACTGTCGAATTTTGTTACACTGTGCGCGCGCAACTATACACGTATTGCGTGTTGGGTCATACACCTACCACAATCACTGTCGAATTTTGTTACACTGTGCGCGCGCAACTATACACGTATTGCGTGTTGGGTCATACACCTACCACTATCACTGTCGAATTTTGTTACACTGTGCGCGCGCAACTATACACGTATTGCGTGTTGGGTCATACACCTACCACAATCACTGTCGAATTTCGTTACACTGTGCGCGCGCAACTATACACGTATTGCGTATTGGGTCATACCCCTACCACATTCACTGTCGAATTTTGTTACACTGTGCGCGCGCAACTATACACGTATTGCGTGTTGGGTCATACACCTACCACAATCACTGTCGAATTTTGTTACACTGTGCGCGCGCAACTATACACGTATTGCGTGTTGGGTCATACACCTACCACAATCACTGTCGAATTTCGTTACACTGTGCGCGCGCAACTATACACGTATTGCGTGTTGGGTCATACACCTACCACAATCACTGTCGAATTTCGTTACACTGTGCGCGCGCAACTATACACGTATTGCGTGTTGGGTCATACACCTACCACAATCACTGTCGAATTTCGTTACACTGTGCGCGCGCAACTATACACGTATTGCGTGTTGGGTCATACACCTACCACAATCACTGTCGAATTTCGTTACACTGTGCGCGCGCAACTATACACGTATTGCGTGTTGGGTCATACACCTACCACAATCACTGTCGAATTTCGTTACACTGTGCGCGCGCAACTATACACGTATTGCGTGTTGGGTCATACACCTACCACAATCACTGTCGAATTTCGTTACACTGTGCGCGCGCAACTATACACGTATTCCCAATTGGGTCATACCCCTACCACATTCACTGTCAAATTTTGTTACACTGTGCGCGCGCAACTTCCGTTGCAAACGAAACCTGTACCCTCAACGCGCCAAAGAAGTATATCTTCAAAAATAGAATGAAAGTAATACAAGTTAGGAACATATTACATCACTCATCCGTCACCTATGATGGATGTTGGTGACCTTGAAATTAACATCAATAACCTTAAAATTATATAATAAAAAAAAATTTACAAAATTACGAAAAAATAAAGTACAAAATTGGCGAACATAATATGTTACTGACTCCGACCCACATGTAATATTTTGGAGACCTAGACCTCAACCCCAATGACCTTAAATTATAAAATTAAGAAAAAATGCAAAAATGGAAGAAACACTTGTAAAACTCAACGAACATAATACATTACTGAGTCAAGCACCATTTTGAATGTTGGCCACCATAACTTTGACACCAATGCCCACACTCTGCCCAATTAAAAAAAAATAGAGAAAAAATCTATGATTATTAACCCTAAACATCAATTCTTCACACACGCCTTAACTACATTAAAAGTAGAGAAAAACCAAAAATAATACTTAAATCTAGTAATACATAACATTAGAACCTCTTCCCTTCTCTCCTCTGCACCGCCCGCCCCTCACCAAGCATGCTCAATACAAATTAATCATTGTCCTTACAAAACAAATTACCACTCCACCCATACCAATCTGTATCTGCCCATTGGCCACGAAATTGCAACTTTAACACATTTTTCATTTTCCAGAATTGGACACTAGTGTGTGTGCTAGTAATTGTTTTTCCTTTTACCAGCAGAGAGCTGCCATGTCCTACGTTTCCAAACTCATGATCTTGGTGACAATGCATGCACACTTTGTCGTGACCGGACTGGCCCAGGCGAATTTGCTATTGGCATTGATGACTGCCACTACAAGTCAGCTGATATCGCGTGTGGAAGAATATCCGCGAAGTCAAGTTTGATGTGCATGAACAATCTGTTACGAGCATGACGGACCTTCACCATGATGCTATTAGATGGATGGAGCATTGTAATGGTGACCAGCCCACCACCATCGTGGACCATGGGAAGACAGTATGGCAGACCTTGTGCTCACCACTGTTGTGTACCGCCTATCTAACAACAGCGTCGCGAGCCGGCAGCCATCTTAAAAAGCCCTTGGTTATATAATCAACGACAGCAGGTACCATCGCCAGTTCTCGGCCGCGCCAGCAAGCATGTCTTCCAGTCTACATATGCGATGGTTGCAAGACGTTTACTGGTCTCGCGGCTACCAGCAGTCATAGCCAGCAGAGTGACAGTTCGAAGTCGACGACTACAGTGGATATGAAGGATAGGAAATTGACCTGCTTCCAGAGGCACTGCCAGTGGAAGATGTCGACCGCTGCATGTTCGATCCTAATTCTCTCTATGATTACGTCTGTACAAGCCAACACTTTATAGAATATGGCATATGTTTTAAAGATGAGTGGTGAGATTCGCAGCTTGACTTGTTTTGAAATGTGCAATGGGAATATTCATTTCAAGCTCAGGTGGAATATATTTTCACCGCAAGACACCTCCCAGATTTAGCAAGCTTCCTATGTGAATATGACAAGAGCTATGTTCATCTTTGCAGTTCACACTGGCCAGATGAAATTACCGAAAGTTGTAACGGTATATGGCACGGAAGGCATGGTATTAAAGACAGGGGTTGGTGGATGCCGACTAGACACAACCTGTGCGTCACATTTGTGTTCTGTGTAAACAGACGAATTGTTTCTTAGAGTTAAATTCAAGCCATCAAATATAGTGTCTCGCCACTGTGGTATATAAATGAAACGGGTACATGTATCGGAATATGTATTGAATTGTCAGAGCACTGGCATGGAGTTAGAGCACGGGGGTGCGTCGTCTAACGATGGCGACATAGACAGTGAGGACTTGGAAGGCGTAGTTACAAGAAACAAATGTAAATGTTTCGTTACTTTTAGCGAGAACATCTCAAGATTCCCTTTACTGCTTGCCGAGATCGTAAAACGACGTCGTGTCCGATTTACAAGATGGAGGTGGCGTCACCATTTTGTAACCAGTCCTATATAAAACAGGCCCGCCACGTCGAAGAGCATTCAGTTCGTGGAAGACAGATAACATGGCTGGCTTCCATCTTGCAAGAACATATCATTATGTGAAACCTGGACTAAGTCACGTTGACTATTGTTACTGGTCGGTAGCAAGCTCAAGGAGTATGAAGAGGTGTGCGACGGTAATTTGCACTTGGTCGGTGCTGAGAAACCTGACTCGTTTGAACCTTGCCAGCAGGTGATCGACTGTACCCCAGGCTACAGCAAGTATTGTGTATTTTACATGCGCGAAGACATCAAACTTCTGTGCTCACCAGACGACGTGTTAACTGCTGCAATATGTCGAGACAAATCACCCCTGCATGCGCCAAACTGTGTCATCAACATCGGATCTGCATACCTCGAAGGCCGCCATCACAGATCCATCGACGACGGATATGGTATATTCCACCACCACAGTGCAGCAACCTGTCTCCTCGAATCAACGAACAGCCTCAATAAGACCCCGCTTCAAACGCAAGACTGTACCCGAACCCAACTCCTGTCAGATGGATAAACATCGACCAACGTCTGAACCTGGCCTCAGAATCGGTGAAGCGGTGAATTTGCTGTTTCCGGAGGCAACCGACATGCTTCAAAATGTGAGTGATTCAATTTCCAAAGTTGTACTAAAGTCGATTTTAAAATACATCCTCGGTCAGTTAATCGAGACTCTGAGAAGGTTTTACATTTGCACTGCTGCTGGACAAATGTAAGTTACCGTTGTTATAAACGCCAACCACATTCCTGTTTACGTGTCATTATTTCTTAATAAGCTATGCGTTAAACACCGAATATGAAACAACGTCGTTTTACGATCTCGGGAAGCAGTAACAGGAACCTTGAGCCTATGTACAAGTGTGTGGATAGGTGTGACGGGATCACTAGGTGTGCATGGGCGTAGTCAAGGTATTCCAAGGGAATACCTAGGTAACATCCACTCTCTGTCACAATAAACTGGACTAAGTTGGCCTATACATTACATTAAAAAATAAAAACATCTAAATATAAAATTTACACGATAGTAAATAAAATAGATTTTTAAATCCGAAAACGTTCAAATACTAAAACATAAATTCATTAATCGATTTCTTTAGCCCGAACCAGTATACTGTATATATCGAATTTTTTTACTTTTTCATATTTATGCCGATCCGAGGAAAAGGGCCATTTTGGAATTTCCTGTTTTTTACTCAATTTTTTTGTTTCACCCCAAAAAACACTTCATAAATCAATTATTTTGCCCTAAATTCCTAGAATTACAGTCAAAACTTACCAATTTTTCAAAAAAAAAAAAAAATTGTGAAAAAAGTGTTTACTCCTCAATGTGGCTGATTGGAAGTCCCGAAAGTTATATTTTCAAGCTATTTTAAATATTTGGGGGGCTTGCTTAATACTTGTAGGCCACGACCCCCTCACCCCACCCTAACCAAGCTCACCTCACATACTTACCTCCGCCCAATCATGAAAAATCCAGAGAAATCCACAAAAATCGAAAAAAAAAAAACATTTAATTCGAGTAAAATATAGCATTAGACGCCCTTCCGTTGCTTATCCCACCATCATTGTCCCCTCACTGCATCTCCACCTCACGACTTGTGGCAATTCTTAGAAAAAAAAATTGAAAAAAAAAAAAAAATCTAGCAACATATTACATTAACCTCACACTCATTCCACCACCCTAACCAACCACCCACCCCCTAACCATAATCCACCCAATCACAAAAATTCTGAAATGATCGAAAAAAAGAGAAATGTTTCTAAAATTTGTAGAACATAACGTTAACCTCAGACTAATACAATCACACTCACTTCACCCTGTTCCCAACGCCCAAACATAAAAAATAAACAAAAAAATAATTTTTTTTTACAAACTGTAAAAACAATTTAAACAAATTATATAAAGACGTACATGTAGGGGGTTCGTGGTTCGATGACAGGTGGATCGACTAAGCTCCCGACACAACTGGCCCTCGCTAGGTCGAACAGTGTCAATATCGTCAGCCAGGTTGGATACAGGTGACCTTGAGCTTGACCCATGACTTTGAACCCACGCCTATGACCTTCAATAACCTTGAACACAAAAAATTCCAAAAAATACCAAAACGTTATAAAACTTAAAAATATAATAAATTACAGTAATTTAAACATTGATAAAAAAATATTTAAATTTGTTTAAAAATCTTACATTTTTGGACGACCCCACAGCTCCATGTCCAGTATACGAATGGCCTCACCAGGGTTTGGGAAGCTTGCTTTTTGAAGGCGGCCATATTGGTTTAATAGGCATAGGGTATGTCAAATCGAAAATTTGTATTTATTATCCGATTTTAAAAATTAGTTTTTGTTTGTACTGATATTAAACTATTAAACTTAGAATATTGCAGAAACATATAAAATACTCTTATTAGGTTACTGCATTGCCAGTCTCCTCTCTTGACGTCTAAGTATCATATGATAACAGAATATGCAAATTATTCATTGTCTCGACTGTTATGTAGATATAAGTATGCTGCTCAGAATTATTATTTTAATATATGTATATGTGACCAATCCAAGGCCTCCATACGAGTAGCAACTGCCTGCCCAAGTCACGTTATAATCATGGTATGGATCACCATCTGCCACCACTTTTATAGGCTTACTTAGCATTAATTTAAATACCAATAATTCTAGGCCCCTAAGATTTGGAACGTACAAAGGCTATAAACAGCCTTATCTCATGTGCTCTTCTTGAACATCAATCCATCAATCTTTCCATATATCTGCTCCACAATAACCATCACACACACACCAATCGACACAAATCCACACGAATCCACAACAATCCACACACGAATCCACAATAATCCTCGCCTATCCACACACCAATCCACACACGAAACCACAACAATTCACACACACCACAATCAGCACCATAATCATCACCACACTCATCACAATCAGCACCACATGCACCAAAATCAGCACCACACGCACCAAAATCAGCACCACGTGCACCAAAATCGGCACCACATGCACCCCAATCAGCACCATACACACCACAATCAGCACCACAATCCACTAACACCAATCAACACCAATCCACATCAATCCACTCCATTCCACACACCAATCCACATTAATCCACACACCAATCCAAACCAATAAACACACCAATCCACTACAATCCTCTCCAATCAACACCAATCCATACACCAATCCACACACCAACCCATACCAATCCACGCCAATCCATAGCAATCCATACCAACCCATACCAATCCACACCAATCCCTCGCAATCCTCCTCAATCTACAGCAATTCAAGCCAATCCTTCGCAATCCTCCTCCACGATTCACAGCAATCCATGCCAATCATTCGATCAATCCCAATCCTTCGATCGATCCGTCGACCAATTCTTAGGTTTGCCCCCACCCATACGTATAGAAATTACATTCGTTCGCCAACTGTTTCTAAATTTGTACATGTCAACAGAACTAATGTTTTGTATGCAGTCCACTTTCAATGCATTTTAACACAAAATCTTTATTATCACTTTATATGCAGACCTTTGCGTTAATAGTCGAGTGCTCATAGCACCACTTTAAAGTTGTGAGGGAAAAAAAAAGGATATGAAACACAAAAATTTAGAAAAACCAATAATTTTACAATAACGATTTATTATTATTTTGTAACTAAAATTTCAGAAGAAAGTAGTTCATCACATCATGCGACATATCCCCGACCCTTCAGTTTACCGAAGATTGAAGTTATCTCGTTAATATGCGAGGGATCCCAGCGTTTTTGAGGGTCAATCAAATACCTGAGTCTATCACCAAGTTCATTGGGGTCTTCGGGAAGTAGGCAGCCAGTATTCTCGGCGTCTTCTGCCTCCTTCATGACGCTTGTTGCCGTAAATGTGTTGGAAGGGTGTATCAGTTCATCGAGAAAATCGCCATCATCGTCTTAAGCACTATCACTATCCTCATGTTCATTTTCGTCAATGATTTTTTCATAGCCATCTTCACCCCCTGTTTTGTATTCTATATTAAATTTGCATTTATTTGTAGCATGAGTTGTTTGCTCATCAGTATTTAGAGATAAAATAAAACAGCGTATCGTACAAAGACAGAGCAACGACTGACGACATCTTGAAAAAATCTTAACTGCTAACAACAGACATAGATGGCAGCACTAGACATATATTGTAGATATCATAACAACACCCCCACTATATCTAACAATATATACGCTTATATTAAACAATTTGCACACCCAATTTATCTAAAATTTTATAATGTTTAACAGAACATAAACTTTTAGTGAACAAATCAGCAGGCATTTCAGCCGTAGGCAAATACTTAACATTTACAACATTATTTGCCACACATTCTCTACAGAAATGATATTTTATGTCGATGTGTTTGGTTCTCTTATGAAAAACTGGATTTATAGTTAACTTTAGTGCACTCTGATTGTCATTGAACAGATCAATAGTATACATATTTTGTGTAATTTCACATTGCAAATTTCTTAAATAAACAGCCTCTTTACAAGCTTCTGTTATCGCCATGTACTCGGCCTCACTACTTGACAAAGCAACTGTTTTCTGTTTCTTTGTTTCCCAAGATATAACACAACCAGATAAAGTAAAACAAATTCCAGTATATGACCTCCTGTCAATAACATTTCCTGCCCAATCAGCATCAGCGAATCCTTCTAATATTGAACTACCATTAGCAGAATACTTTAAACCAAAATCTCTAGTACATTTTAAATACCTCAATAACCGCTTAACATATGTACAATGTTCTTTAGAATAACAATTATTGAATTGGCTTAAATACCCAACTGTATATGCTATATCCGGTCTGGTCAAAACCGTTAAATACATAAGACATCCAATTATCTGTTGATAAGGAAAATTACCTACACAATGCTCACTGTTAGATGCATTCAACTTAGTCTACATTGGAGTCCGAACTGGTTTACATTGACTCATATTAAATTTATACAGCAGCTGATCAATATAATCTCTTTGACTTAATGTTATTGTTTGCTGAGATTTATCAACAGTAACATTTACACCTAGACATTTTTTTATTTCTCCTAAATCTTTTATTTTGAACTGATTTGCTAGGACATGCTTCAAATGATTAGTCTCATTAATATCATTTGATAAAATAAAAAAGTCATCGACAAATAATGTGACTACAGTTTTCAACTGATGTTTCATTTTTGTATACAAACATGGTTCTATTTTAGACTTATTATAACCCATGTTTAACAAACATTCATCTACTTTTTTGTACCAAGCTCTTGAAGACTGTTTCAGCCCATAAATAGCCTTTTTTAATTTAAGCACTTGGCCATTTTCTGTTTTTTCTGAAAAACCTTTTGGTATCTGCATATAAATAGTTTCTTCAAGAGTACCATTCAAAAAAGCAGCTGTAACATCTAGATGCGTAGTTTTAAATCCTAGTTGTACTGACAATGCAAAAAGTAATCTCAATGTTGTATGTCTCACTACCAGAGAAAAAGTTTCTGTAAAGTCCACACCTTCAACTTGCGTAAAACCTTTTGCCACTAAACGCGCACGAAAACGGACTTTATTTTCACTATCATACTTTTTACGAAGCACCCACTTGCACTGTACAACTCTACCGTCTTCTGGAGCATCACTCAACTCCCACGCATCATTGTCTTTGAAACATTGTAACTCTTCTCTCATAGCCGCCTCCCACTGCTCCTTTTCAGGCCCACTTAAAGCGTCGTGCAGAGACAGACCAGCCGCATCATCATATGATTGACCGTCAACACACAGATTAGAGAACCCGTATCTGTCAGGAACCTTCCTTACCCGCTGGGGTAGGCACTTTTGGCTTTCCTGCTCTTCGTCCTTCAGTGTGCTATCTGCAGCTTCATATTCACTGGGAACATATGACTCATCATCATCTCGGAAACTGTCTATAGAACTTACAGAGTTATTTTGTATAGACTCAGGTTGTTGTTGTTCATCATCAGCAGGTTCCTTACTATCCCCCACTGAATCAACCGTCTGAAAATTCCGATCAGCTTGCACCTCGATGAGATTATCAGATTGTGATTCCTTCTCGATGATGATTACGTCCCTACTGGTTGATACTTTCCTGGTTTCTGGATCATAGACTCGATATCCCTTTACATTATCTGGATATCCTATGAGAATGCATTTAGTTGCCTTCTTGTCCCACTTCTTGCGCTTTTCTTTAGGTACATGGACCATCACAGTGCTACCAAAAATCCTAATATGACTAACATCTGGTTTGGAGCCAGTCCACAACTCATACGGAGTTCTATTATTCAACGCTGCCGCCACAATTCTATTCTGCAGATACACTGCCGTATTGGTGGCTTCACCCCAGAATTCTTTGCCTAAATTAGCATCAAAAAGTAGACACCTTGCCTTTTCTACTACTGTACGATTAAATCGTTCGCACAGTCCATTCTGTTCTGGANTAGACACCTTGCCTTTTCTACTACTGTACGATTAAATCGTTCGCACAGTCCATTCTGTTCTGGAGTGTATGGATTACTCTTCTGATGAATCATGCCGGCACTATTCAGGTAATCTTGAAATTCTTTGTTGCAGTACTCGAGCCCGTTGTCACTTCTTAATACTTTGATTGTCTTCTTTGTTTGATTTTCCACTTGAGCTTTGAAAATCTTGAAATACTTCAAAGCCTCATTCTTGTGTTTCAGAAAATAAACAAAAGTCATCCGACTATAATCGTCAACAAACAACAAGAAGTATCTCGAGCCGCCTATGGACACATTCTCCATAGGTCCACAGATGTCTGTATGCACAATATCTAGTAGATTACTGCTGCGCTGGCCAGTGCTCCTAAATGGTAACCGGCACTGTTTCCCTTCACAACATGTAGTACATGAGGACTTGCTTATTTCTACCTTCTCATCAAGGGACATACCCTGCACAGCATTCTTCATTTTATTTAAATAATCTTTATTAACGTGTCCCAATCTGCGATGCCAAGTTGTTCCTGACACAACTGAAGCTGCCAAACATTCTGGTTGTAACAAATTAACTTTGTACACTCCGTTGACCAACACTGCCTCAGCAACCAACTCATTATTCTGGTTGTAAACTGAGCAACCGTCTTCCTTGAAAGATACACTGTTGCCTTTTTCAATTAACTGGCTAACAGATAATAAGTTCGTTGTCAAACTCGGTACACAAAACACGTTCTCCACTACGATGTCATACTCGTGACTGTCGGTCGTAGTTGTGATTTTAACATCGCCGGAACAAATTACTGGTACACTCTGACTGTTTGCAACAACAATTTCCTTTTGTTCATACTTTGCATTCATAACCCAACTTTGATTAGCTGTTAAGTGTACACTTGCACCTGAGTCGATATACCACTCGTCTTTGTTGAAACTTCCACTCAGGAATACTGCACTAAAAGCATTTGACTGCATTCGAGTACTATTTTTCTGCATTGACGAGGTATTTTCATTATTTGTGCACTGGTTTTTATAATGGCCGGTTTGTTTACATCGATAACATTTTATCTGTTTGACATTTGACTTTGACTTTGAAGGTTGAGTGTTGCCAACATCATTCTTTCCGGCCATAGACCAATTATTCTGCTTTCCCTTGAACCTAGAACGAGCCGCAAAAGCGCCGCTAACTTCACACTCATCATCATGACTTGCCAAATCCATATCCAACAGCTTTGTTTTGATAGAATCTGCCGTCATTTGAATGCCTGAATGCTCAATTGCCATGATCATAGGGGAAAAACGATCAGGCAATCCTGCTAATAGTAACGATCCTGTCCACTGATCATTAATTTCAAATCCTGTTCCGCTGAGTTTCTGTGCTGTATAGATAATCTGCGTCACATACGACGTCATCGAACTGCAACTCTCTCGGCGAATCGAAATCAAATTCCGTAGCAAACTTATTCTTCGTGAAAAACCGCTATCATCGAATAATTGTTTCAACTTTGCCCACAATTGTTTCGAAGATGTAACATTTTTTTACGTGAACGTATAAAGACTGGTCGATGGTCATAATCAACTTCGCTTTGGTTCTTTCGTCATCTGCAGAATTTATTTCTTTATCGACTTCTGGCTTCACACAATGTTTCGTGCCTTCGAGTATTAAGAAATTCTCCGCCGCGAAACACCATTCGTTGTAATTATCACGTCCCTTTAACTTGGGAACGTTAACAAGATAGTTCGTTGACATTTTGAATCTGATGCACTAAACTTGTTCAGTCCGATAAATACAACAATCCGTCACGTCACAGTTCAATCGCGCACTTTTTGTAATCTGCTTTTAACACTTGCTAAACGTAACTGCAAAATACTTCTTAAAAGCAACAAAATCGCGAAACTTTTGTTTTGTAGAGCGAACGGCCCATAACCTAAAATAAAACAGCGTATCGTACAAAGTCAGAGCAACGACTGACGACATCTTGAAAAAATCTTAACTGCTAACAACAGACATAGATGGCAGCACTAGAAATATATTGTAGATATCATAACAACAAGAGACGACGATAGTTTATTTTGAAGTTCGTAGATTCTTTACTACTATCGGCTCCAGACCACTGCTTGGTATTCTAAGCTTGAAACGAAGGTCGAGTGATGTCAGGAGTGGGTCGGGACGTATCAACTGCTCACGAGCAGTCGGCAGACTATAATTTCGTAGTGAAATAAATATGGCGGGCGTCGGTATTAAATGTGGCTGCATAAAGTCAGTGCAGCACGTGTTTGTGTTGTATGGAGTTATAATGTTTCTACACATACATTTGCGATACGAATAAGAATGAAAAGATTGGGTATAACTATTACAAACTTGCATCACACACGTCCGTCCTTTTTAAACATTGTGCACAACATGATACAGACTATTTTACGTGTGGGATGTTATTACAAGCACGTAAATGTCCGAATACACAAATGTAAATATTTAACCAATGTTCTACTATTATCTTACCACTTACATTCAGATATACATTTATTCGTTCCTTACTCAGTTTTAGTTACGTGCTTCGCCACACAAACATTTCCATTTTTTTGAGATCGGAAATCCCCACTGATGAAATTTTTTTTGGTTTAAACATGTGAAATAGAATGATGTCATGATATGTGCTAACAACATTTTTAAAAATGGCAAGCTTATAAGCTGTGTGCATTTGTTTTTTGTCCGCTTATAGCCTACAGTTTGGAATGTTAATTTTAAAATTGAAGGATAAGGTAGGTCTAATGTACTTTAACTAAATCGGATCGTGATTAACTTTAAATATTACGAATATATTCTGCAACAAAACGACAATTCCTTGCATTGATTCCAGAAGGAAGAGACAAATTAATTTCATGTCATTTAATAATTTTAAAACTAACTTTGAAGCCAAAATAAATAACACAAATATATTTAAAATCAACGTATGCTCCCTCAGTACAAAATAAATATTTTCTGCGCTGAAAGGTTATCGGCGTTTTAAAAACCATAGGCTTATATGTGGTAAAAAGAGAGGGAAGGTTATTAAATTCACACCAAATTCAATACCCGTCACGTAAGAGGTTAGCAATACTGTTATAATATATCAACCAAAGAAAAAAATGGTATATCGCCAGTGACTCAGTCAATGGTACTTATTTTATATTTATTCAAAATTATCACCTTCCATGGCTCCAGGGCACAATTCAGCGGACACCAAGGTTAGGAATATTAATATAATCGTTTTAAGATGGGTACTTTTCTTTGTTATTCAAAACAGTTTTACGTGAAATCTATATTAAAAATCTGCTAACTTTCCTTCACTAAGTCTTGGCGAAAAATGTTCTTTTCCACAAACACAAATAGTTTACTAAACAACCGGGCCACGTCCTTAATAAGTAAACATCTATATCTCACAAAGGGGAAAAAAATACAGTTCAACATGGCCACCAACCACAGTTTCTCACACTCCCCACAAAATCAAAGAAAACTGTAAACTATTATTTTCTTATAAAATACATATATGTAATTATACATTATTTTTTACAAGCTAAAAATATAAGGCTTACTAATCGTGTCTTTAAATAATGCTTTTTAACAGATTTGTGCAATTTCTAAAACGAGTAATTCTAGTAATATTTCGTTTGTACGTTATCGACCGTGCACAGAGACACTAACGCTCGTGTAGCTTGGAGTGGGGAAAGTCGGCAAGCCGAAGATGCCCGAATGTACTCCCGTGCTAAACGATTAACAGCTCTGAATACCGTCTTCAAGCAGACGATTATATTGGTCAGCTGCGAGACAGTATGTTTGAGACGATGTCGGCAGTTACCGACGAAACTTGGAATAAGCTCCCAGGTTCTACTGCTCCCATTTCGTCTTTATCTTAAACTGTATCATCGTAATCGCTTGTCGAATCGGTACCCATAGATGCCGGCAACACTTGCTGATTCCCAGTAGACGAATCCTGGCAGATCTCGGTGTGTTCCTTCAATGTATCACCTAGCACAAACTGCATGGTACCAATGTCACAATGCTTCATCGCACGAAAATGACTCTTCGTACAGATCGTTCTCTCATGCCGACGAGTTTTTTGACCATAGGTGAAAACTCGATCGCAGAATTGGCACTGGTGACAACCAGCTAGAGATTTTGCAGGTCTCGGCTCCATGATCGTTGAGGTCAAAGGCAGGCCTTCATATTCGCAATACATCTTCGTGGTATGATGAGAAAGCGCATCCAAATCGATGTTAACCTCACGATATCAGAACGTCAACTGACATTTTCTATGGAAATGTGGTTCTTTTTACAGTAAAGAGCCTGGCTTGTGTCCAAAAAAGCATTCCGACATAAAATATATACGTAAAAAATTATGGGAGCACTTTGAGAAAACCCACAAACTCGTTCGCCCCAGAAGAAAACACGCAGATAATAATGTATACATAAATATAGAAATACGAAATTATTTTTATATTGACATATTTATATATACGTAATAATATGTAGGTATAAAAATATGTAATTAAAATTTTTTTTTATAGGACTGCAGGAAGATAATAGTGGGTTGAGTTCAGTTGAGAGATCTGAGCGGCTGTTAACAACGAGGTATTGAGAGCCGACAAGGGTGAAATGAGGTGAGAGTGGAGCAGCGCCGGAATGCAAGGGCGGGGTAAAAGGGAGATATCCGAGAAAACCCGCCAACCAGCGGCATCGTCCAGCACGATTGACACTTGCGAAAATCCGGAGTGACTCAGCTGGGGACTGGACCCGGCTCGCCTTGGTGGGAGGCGAGCAGTCTGACTGCTCAGCCACCGCGACCCCATGATAGTGGGCAGAAATGCCTCTCTTCAGCGTTCCAAGGTAATTACTTTGTTGACTTTCTTTCCAATTATAGCGAGGCGGTGAAGGGAACCAATTACGTAACAGCTGGAGCAGGATACGTCACTTTCTGCATTCCTCAGCCACACTGTAGACCCACTTAGGGATACAGAGGTGGAGAGGCAGCTTATACGACGAACAATACGGCGTCACTGACCAGCAGAATGTTGGGATGCCGTTCATCGCAGCGGCCAATGAGACGCAAAGCCCGTACACTCAGATCACAGGAGCCGCCACGCCATGTCGTGTCTGTGTATGTATGTACTGTATGTCAACCTTCCACCCTCGACATGCAACCATAGACTAAACATGAGGTACGCCGCATATTCGTCTTGTGCACATGATATACCCCAAAGAAACACGACTATCAAAGTCACGTGGTCAACACTGATGAACGTGTTTGTTAAGATCTTAAATTTAAAATGACAGCACTTTAATTTGATTAAGAAACTTTTAAAAATAGGAATTTAATCTAACAGCATTCCAAATCAGTTAGAAGAACTGTACAAACCTCTCAAAGCACTTGCTTACCAAACAGTGTTCTAAACTCAAATCCAATCGACGCTGATTTTGCTAGTCGTATTGGCAGAAAGACAGTTTAATGAAGGGATACGGAGATTGGTTGTGGGGCCGCGGTGGTGTAGTGGTTAGCCTGCTCGCCTCCCGCCAAGATAAACCGGGTTCGATTCCCGGCGGGGTCATCCCCGTATTTTCGCATGTAGGAATCGTCCCGGACTATGCCTCTGGTCGGTGGGTTTTCTCGGGGATCTCAGATTTCTCCCATCCTTGCATTCCGGTGCTGCTCCACACTCACTTCGCTTTACCGTCATCGGTTCCCAAGACCACGATGTTAAGAGCAACCCAAATCTCTTCGCTCACTCACGGATACTGGTTGTTTATGCGTGCAATCACTGCAGCGTGCAGTTGCAGTTCGCTGCAATCAGGGGTTACAACTTAGGTAAACACGGCTACGCAACAAACTAGGCGGTAGTAGTGCCAACGTGCAAAGGAAAGTACTTGACGTAAACGCATGTGGCGTGGAAACGATAGGTCATAGAAAGTCTTCCGTTGTTTTTGGGGTCTAAATTGAAGATTACCAATATTATGTAATGTGGTGCCACAGTTCATAAAAAAAATGTAGTGCATATTAAATATTTGTAACGTGTAACTGCATATAAAACTGCTAGGTTTGCCGAATTATTTCCCTTTGAAATTATCGCTGTATGAAACGTAATATTAAAAAAATAGATATATAGGATAATAATAAAGATATTCTAAAGAGCTTTAAACAACTATACTATAGGCCTACTATATTTTAATACAGATAAATTAGCTACTGTAAAGCTGTTAGGTTTGCAATAAATGCCCGCACGACTATGAGTAGAGTGGAGGGGTTGGGCGTCTCTTAGGTGAGTATGAGCAGCGCCGGAAAACAAGTGCGATGGCAACGGACGATCCCGAGAAAACCCGCCGACCAGCGGTATCGCCCGGGAGGGACCCCACCGGGAATCGAGCCCGGTTTGTCTTGGAGGGTGTCGAGAGCACTAACCTGTGGCCTAGGTCCAAATACTGAACCATCACGGACGGCGGCAACTGAGGTGGACTGGCAGTGGCCAACCCGAGGATTATCCTAGTGGCGGGAAAGATTTGGTGTCGTTGGAACTACGACAGCTGGAAAACGTTCGCTGGAGAAACTGTGTGCGGCCTTCAAGAGGTCGCTAGTATTAGTTTAATGTTCACTTTCCGCAGGTGTTCCGAAAGACGTACTCTCGCATAGGATAAATAACTGTTACTGATATCAGCAGGTCAGTACAAATTACCTTCTCAACTAGAACCCATGTAATTAACATGACCAAATAGTTAAGACAAATGTCAGGACAAACCATTAGATGGAAGACTGCAGAGTTTCTGCTGAGTCACTGCATCCAGGTCAGTTTCTGGCACATATCTACCACAAACGACGTGACAGGGATGCAGGGATTCGCCGCCGATGACCTCCTGCTCTTGCATTCCTCCGCCATTTTTTCCTGTTTTTCCTTCGAAATGTCCCTTTTTCCCCTCGAAATGACGCGTATTTCCCTAGAAATGACCATTATTCCCTAAAAAAGTTTCTTTTTTCCCTCGAGATTTCCCTAATTTCCTTTAAAATAAAATTTTTTCAAATTTTTTTCAATGATCCCACAATGTGGCTAATTTACTCATTTTTGGGCAATGAGGGGTTGAAGGGTTGAGGGATTTTCTTTGAGTCTATGCTAAGTCGGGCGGGTTATCTCAGAGTCTTCCCAAATAAGATATATGGCCATTTAAGCCCTATGCGAACTTATAATCATAGTTGGCCGTAATTCCCGAACCATTTAAGATGTAGTCGTCAAATTCATAACATAGGCATCGACACAGACAGGGAAAATTAATAAATGGTCATTTAAGCCCTATGCGAACTTTTAAGCGTAGTTGATCGTATTTCCCGATCCATTTAAGACATATTCATCAAATTCATAACATAGGAATCGACGCATACAAGGAAAATTAACAAATGATCATTTAAGCCCTATGCGAACTTATAAGCATAGTTGGCCATAATTCGGGAACCTCTTAAGATGTACTCGTGAAATTCATAACATAGACATCGATCAAGACAAAGAAAATTAACAAATAACCATTTAAGTCCTATGCGAACTTATAAGCATAGTTTATTATAATTCCCGAACCATTTAAGGTACAACCAGAAAATACATAACATAGACAATAGGGTGTTCTCCGAGTCTTTCCTGACCCCTCGACTGGCCCCTACATCACACTCTTGCAGGGGGTGTTCTCCAAGTCTTCCCAAATCACAGTCATGTCACCCGACTGGCCCCTACATCATACTCTTGCAATGGGGGTTCTCCGGGTCTTTCCAAATCCCTACCTTGTCACCCGAATGGTGCCTACATAATGGGTTAACTCAGAGTCTTCCCAAATACGATTTCCATTTAATTCATCCCTACTAGATCATATACTTCATGCTCTCACATTTCAAGCATGAGGTTGTCTCAGACATCACACGCTAGCATTCCAAACCGCAAGGATTATCTCAGAGTATTCCCCAGTTGCCGTGACGCGAGGCATAACATAATGGACGTCACCATGGCACGTGGTGTAACATTAAGAACGTTGCCGAACACTTCAACGATGCACGGACCCTAACATAAAGGATGATGCCAAACACTGCGACGAAGCACGCGCGGCATAAAATAAAACGCACTACCATACACTTCAACGATGCGGACATTTTAACGTAAAGGGTGACGCCGAACACTTCAACGACTCACATACACTAATATAAAGAGTGACGCGAATTACTGCGGCGAATCGTGCGCGGCATAACATAAAGGGCGCTACCGTCAACGGTGATGGCATTTTAATATACAAAGGTTGGCACCGAACACTTCAACGACGCACGCACCATTACATAAAGGGTGACGTCAAACACTGCGGTGAAGCACGCGAAGCATAACATAAAGAACACCACCGTACACTTCAACAACGTGAGCATTTTTTAAAATATAAAGGCTGACGCCGATCACTTCAACGACGCACGCACCCTAACAAAGAGCGACGTCAAACACTGCGACAAAACGTGCGCGGCATAACATAAAGGACACTACCATACACTTCAACGATGCGGACATTTTAATATAAAGGATGACGCCGATGACTTCACCGACACACGCACCCTAACATAAAGGATGATGCCAAACACTGCGGCGAAGCGCATGAGGCATAACATAAAGGGTGCTACAGGCTGCTTATAAATAATATATAATAATAATATATTATATTAGTTCATATAATAATATTTTTAATTATCTCAAGTTACTACGAGTTTTGACTCATAATACTTGAACAGTCCTCGTGGACTTAATTTTATGTTAGTTTAGGTTATTTAGATTAAGATTAACCTCTTCTTTCAGGTAATTACCATTTTGCGAGAATTATGAAAAAGTTGGTCCGTGCCAGCTGCTGGCACTCACTGACAACTATTTCTATTTTATGTTTAAGTTTCACGATCCACTGGGGATTCGGATTTGGGGGGNGTGGCTGGCGAAGATACGGTCAGTTCGGGGAGGACCTTACCCAATTGCGCTCTCCCCCCACCAGAGTTATGCGCAAGTATCACTCTGGTTAAACCCAGCACAAAATGAAAGAAAGTTCACACGCCCCCTCTCTACTAGTACTTTTTCCTATAATAATAAAGAGCATTATTCCTATCCTCTGTCTCCTGTAGCATTTTCTGTTAAATATGATAATGCATGAAACAATTTTTAATTCTTTCCTGTCGAAAGGGTTTTTACGGTGACTATGCCGGTTTTTCCCTTTCTCTTCTAAATAAAGTTTAGCTATAAGTACACTTAGGGAGGTTGTCATGGCCAAAGCAGGCCATGGCAGCCCAATCCCTCTTTGCCATGATGCATGTCTCCTTGCATGAAATCCCTTCCTTGTAGGCATATGGGGCTTAGCCCTGAGACGCACTTAACTCCCGTTCCTACCGCGGGCTCATATAACACTTAGTTTTAGAGTAAAAAAAAAAAAAAGATAAAGGGTGCTACTGTCAACGGCGCGGGCATTTTAACATTTAAAGGGTGGCATCGAACACTTCAACGACAAATACACCCTAACATAAATAGTGACGCCAAACACTGTGGCGAAGCGCGCGAAGCATAACATAAAGTCACATTGTGAGATCATTGAAAAAATTTGAAAAAATAATATTTTAAGGGATATTAGGGAAATTTCGAGGGAAAAAGGGACATTTTTAGGGGACAAGGGTAATTTTGAGAAAAATACGCGCCATTCGAGGGAAAAAAGGGACATTTGAGAGAAAAACATGAAAAAATAGCGGCGGAATGCAAGATCAGGAGGTCATCGGTGGCGAATCCCTGCATTCTTGTCACGACACTGCGTTTAAACCGGCCATTTCCTACTACTTCTATTCAACTATCAAAACTCGCAAGCGTTCTTCATTCCTATTTGTTCTGAATACAGCCGCCAAAAAATTGATGAATGGCGAGTAGGAGAACTGCAATTACCAAAATTTCTTTCAAAACAACAGTACGCAATGTTTCAATGCTTTAATCACTAGCAACACAATTACATTTCCCATTAAATAAAAACAATACTGCATAATTGAGACAATATTTATAATGCGTTGGCTGATTAAATTGCTTATCTGCGAACATTCAGCACCTAACGAGACTGCAGTCTCTGAATAATTTAACTACTGGGTGTCGAGTGCAATCCAAGAAATGTAGCCAGCTCAGGCGTTCTTTTTTTGCCACAAAAATGGTTTGAAACGTAGTTGATTTGTGCTACCAAACTATAGCCTGCACAAAATTAATTTAAAATTTCTTGTTATTTAAATGTTATCTTATATGCAGATATATATTTGGAATCAATTTGCACTGTTAATTAATGCATTTCTCTTATATATGTTTTATACGTGCGCATATATCGTATTGCTATATCGGTAAAGAGTAGAATTGCGCCGACTAGCTTTGTAAAAATAAATAATTCCATCTGAACCGAACACAGTCCATTCAGAATAAGTTCACACATTTTATTAGATACCACATAGAAACGACTAATGTTACAGCTGCTCTTGTAAGAACCAAAAACTGTAAAAAGCATATATTTAAACTACCTAAATAGCTACTTGCGTCATGTTCATGTATTTTCATCAGGAGTTTCACGGCAATTGATTTTAATTGTTGAGAGAAATTTGTCTCATGTTTTGAAGTTCAATTCAATGATGTATAAGCACTGAAGTCCATTCAATTTTTCAATTCAATAATTTCTGAACTTATTGTGAATACAGTGCCAACAGTCTAACATGTCAACTAAGTGAATGCTGGTGGATTTTATTATTTGGTACATACCCATTATCTTAGCAACGTCACTATCATCGCTGAATTTAAATGGGAAAATATTTAATATGCCAGGGTTGCCCGCCGTATGCGTTGCATTCTTAACACGTTTCCACAGTAAGTTTCCGGTTGTTTGCCACGCCAACTGAGGACACCAACACTTTCAAATAATGTCTTAAGTAATGGTATGGGATGTTCAAGTCCGTTGACCTGGGTAGCAAAGCAACAGGATGAATTAGTAAAATTTAGTGTTATGGGTTGACGGCGTTCAGTACTTCCTGCTCCATATAATATGCACTGGTATAGGCATGTGTATGCAAATAAAAGAGGTATGGAACCAATCAGAGTTACGCGATGTGGTCGGCAGCTATATCGGTTACTGCTGCTACAATGGTAGTTTATCAAGATTTAAGTGTGTTTGAACGTGGTGTTATAGTCGGTGCGCCATAGAGATGGGACAAAGCATTTCTGAGTTAGCGATAAAATTTGGATGTTCGCGTACGACCGTTTTACGAGTGTACCGTGAGTATCGGAAATCCGGTAAAACATCACATCTTCGACATCGCTGGGGCCAGAAAAAGATCGTGAAAGAACGGGACAAACGACGACTGACGAGAATCATTAAACGTTATAGATGTGCAACCCTTTCTCAAATTAGCGCAGATTGGATTTGTGGACTGCTCTGCAGGATTCATGGTGTGAATTGCCTCCGCATACCTTCAGACATTAGTCGAGTCCATGCCACGTCGTCTTGTGGCACTTCTGTTGGCTGGGAAGGGGGGGGGGCTGCACGATATTAGGCAGGTGTACCAGTTTTTTTGGCTCTTCAGTGTATTAAGAGTAATAGGTCACAGTCACAGATGAAAGGCTATATTGAGACATCCAAAAACATAAAAAATAAAAAATAGATATTAACTTTGCACGGTTATTGACAGGGACTAATGACAATGAAACATCATCATTATAATGGCCTCCAGACCGCTCGGATAACCACCTCAGTGGGCACATGCTGAGGGTTGGGTTCCAACCGTCGCTGATCGGCCTCGTCATCCCATTAACGTGTTGCATTAAGCCATCCATATACCCGAAGATATCTTATCTCCTTAGGCACAAAGCAGGGAAGCGATAAGGACGAAAATGGCAGACGCATCAAGTGCTCTGTCATCGGTACGCGCAGGACTCCGAACTAGCGTGTAAGTTTTCCATGAGATATAGAGGGTTGGCCCCCCAAATTTATCGGCGGAAGCCTAGAAAAGATCAGTGCCGTGTCTTTTACTAGTTTCGCAGGAATAAACCTAGAATATTTTGAGGTGTAACTGTCTTAAAAAGTAGTTTTCGGCCATTATGTGGAGCGACAAAAGAGTGTTTGTAAGGAGCGTGATAAGTTGAAACATTTATTCCGCTTTAAAAACGTGTATTGCTGACACACTGCGAACCAGTCCAGTGGACGAGCGCCTTAAAGGGAATGGTGCAGTAATATCTTACTTGTCATTGTACTCACACGTTTGTAACCTGCGTTCCAAAGGAAAGGAAGGCTGATGATATCACTTTCCTGTCTGCGCCCCCCCCCCCCNCTTGGGACCGAATTTTGCCAAACTCGGTAAAAATAGAGTACTAAGTAAGGACACCTGACTTTTATAGATTTCGACAAAGCTGACTATTTACTTTCAAAACTGCGGCAATTATAATAAAATCATAAAAATGGCATGTGGGGAGTGAACCCTCCGAGTGACAGTCTTTCCAGCTGGGACCTGTAGGTGACCGTCATTTAGGGTGATGTCATATCTCAGAAACTATTGTATAGATTTGGACCAAATTTTGTTTGTTGACAGGGCAAGGTGTAAGCATTAAATTTAGAGATGGATATTGTTGTTGGTCTACCATTTTGTACAATAGGACAACATTAAGAAATAAAGCTCTTATGTTATCTCTCAAAAACTTCTCAACAAATCCTCGACATCTTTGGCACATAAGTGATACTATGGTAGGCCATGTAAACGTATGCAATACAAATTGATGAGGCACTTATTTTAAACATTGCATCAATACCGATATCTTAGATTTATTTGGCATGACTACCATACAGTTCTACCAATTTCGACCCAATTTTGTATGCTGACAGTATCTATTACATGCATCATTTTCCCCCAAGAGACAACCACTTTTGTTCACATTTTTTAAGATATTGCTACATGAATTTGACACATGCCATATCCACGTAGAAGCTCAGCGGTCACAACGCATGCCATACCTCACCCCATTCCTCAAGGGCCTCCCAGTAGCCACCTGCCTCGAGACACGTGGCAGCAATTAACGCCTTCTGCGAAGGCAGGCCGGAGCATACACATGTCAAGGTTGCATCGGACCCCCACTACCCCCCCCTAGCAAACCACGTGGCAATTTGGACACGCGCCGCAGAAACAGCTGACAGGGTTTGTCAGTGGCCCCGCAAGTCACCGCATTCCCCCTCCACCAACAAGAGCGGTGGCACATGTAGGAAGCAGCCTTTGTTCAGCACCTCTCCTTTTCATCTTCCCCTAACAAGGGAAGACTCATGTAAGGTTCTAAGGGGGGATGGAAATAGTTCAAAAGCCCAGTTGCATGACAAGGGGGCATCAGTTACATGAGAGCAGTTGACCCGATCAGTTATGGGAGATCAGCCGGCCAGTTAGTTACGTCAGTCGCGTCACTGAGAGAGGAAGTCTGTGCAGCAGTTAACTGAGGCCGGGGAGATTGGATCCTGGCCGAGTCAGTCAGTCGCATCGGTCAGTTGAATCAGTGCATCAGTCGGGTGAGTGATATCGCACACCGAGGCCGGGGTTCGGTCCCCGGCAGAGTCAACCAGAGACAGTGTTAAGGGGTCAGCCATATCGGGACAGACCACCAGTAATTTCTCACACCACAGGGTGCCAGGCGAGAGTCAGTTCGCAGAGACAGTCAGTCAGTGACATCCTGTAGCCAGAAAGCGACTAGCGGCAAGTGGCGCGGCGCTCGGAAGCGCCACACCAGGACGCGCATGGTGTCAGGCATTGGGAGCCGGATCGCTGACATCAACCGAGTCAGTTACAACCCTACACCGAGAACAGGAGTCGAGTGGTGAACTTTAACAAGGAGTGCTACGTCGAGCGAGTGGGAGTAGTCCAGTGCAACTCCGCTCCAAGAGGTGGACGGCGGGGTGGGGGACCACCAAGGGTCCCTCGCCAGAATGTGGTAGGTAGGTAATCCGTCAGTTACAACCCTATGCTGCGAATGGGAGTCGAGTGGTGAGCTTCAATGAGGAGTGCCACATCGAGAGGAAGCCAGCTAAGTGCAGCATGCCAACGACAGCAAGTCCGAGGGCCTGTAACAGGGCCACTTAACTCACCAGACCTCATCTACTGCCGGCACAACTTACCAGAACAATACAGATAAGTACCCACGTCGCCAGTCAGGGATGTGTCCTGTCGCCCAGTGTCCCTCCAAGCCATCGGAAATGTAGCCAGAACACTATAATAAGCCCTTCAGGCTCATAACTCGCAGGGTTAATAATGTATGAGTTAAGTCTCGGACAGTAGTTGCATTGCCGGGAATGTGTGTATGAATTCCCATCAAATAAAACTGTAAAACCAAGATGTGATGTTGTTATGATTCACACTCTTAAACATTCAAGGCACCTTATAGTCTGTGCCATTTAACATTAACTCAGATCCTATGAGCCACTGTGTATCACACAGGTGGGGAATAGCATAAAATTAATATATTTTTATGTCGTATCTTGGAAAGCAAATGACCAATTCCTACCAAATTTAAGAAACATGTAGTACTCTGACAAGTGATGTATACAAGTAAGTAAGGTCAAACACTTCTTTCAAAATAATGGCCATCTAGCCATTTTAGCATAGCATGCTATATCGTTGAAACCATGTAATAAATTCCATTTTAACTCTGTTTGGTGACAGTATATAATACAAACATCAAATTGTTCTACACGGTGCCTCTTTCGTCTTCCATTTTGCAAACTAGCATCACATGACAAATTAAAACTATGTAATATCTCGGGACAAAATAAAACATGTTTATGCAAAATGTGGCAAGCAAGTAGCACTACTGCAGGCAATGTAAACTGATACGCTTTGAGATGGTCAGACACTTATGTAAAAAATGGCGTCTATATTAATATGTTAGCTGAGTATGTTATATCTTCGAATCTACGAAACTAATTTCAACTTAATTTGTATGCTGACAGTATATATTATACACACTGAAGAGCCAAAAAAACTGGCACACCTGCTTAATATCATGTAGGGCCCCCGCGAGCATGCAGAAGTGCCGCAAGGCGATGTCGCATGGACTCAACTAATGTCTGAAGGTATGAAGGAGGCATTTCACACCATGAATCCTGCAGGGCAGTCCACAAATCCATAGGAGTGCGAGGCGGTGGAGATCTCTTCTGAACAGCACGTTGCAAGGCATCCCAGATATGCTCAATAATGTTCATGTCTGGTGATTTAGGTGGCCAATGGAAGTGTCTAAAGTCATAAGAGTGTTCCTGGAGCCACTCGGTAGAAACTCTCGATGTGTGGGGTGTCGCATTGTCTTGCTGGAATTGTCCACGTCCGTCGGAATGCACAATGGACATGAATGGGTGAAGGTTGCTTACGTATCTGTCACCTGTCAGAGTCGTATCTAGACATATCAGGGGTCCCATTTCACGCTAACTGCACACGCCCCATACAATGATAGAGCATACACCAGCCTGAGCAGTCTCCTGTTGACATGTAGGGTCCATGGATTCATGAAGATCTCTCCATACCCGTACATGTCCATCCGCCCGATAAATTGGAAACGAGACTCATCAGACCAGGCAACGTGTTTCCTGTCATCAACAGTCCAATGGCGGTGTTGGCGGGCCCAGGCGAGGCGTAAAGCTTTGTGTCATGCAGTCAACAACGGTACACGAGTGGGCCTTCGGCTCCGAAAGCCCATATCAATGATGGTCCGTTGAATAGTTCGCACGCTGGCACTTATTAATGCCCCAGTATTGAAATATGCGCCAATTTGACAAAGGGTTGCACGTCTGTCACGTTCAATAATTCACGTCAGTAGTCGTTTGTCCCGTTCGTTCACGATCTTTTTCCGGTCGCAGCGATGTCGAAGATTTGATGTTTTACCGGATTCCCGATATTCATGGTACACTCGTGAAATGGTCGTACCCGAAATTACAATTTTTATCGCTACCTCGGAGATGCTATGTCCCATCTCTCGCGCAGCGACTATAACACCACATTCAAACTCACTTAAATCTTGATAACCTGCCATTGTAGCAGCAGTAACTGATCTAGCAACTTTGCCAGACGGTTGTTGTTTTATATAGGCGCTGCCGACCGCATCTCGTTACTCTGAAAGGTTCCATACCTCTGTTATTTGCATACGCTTGCCTATACCAGTTTTTTGGCTCTCCAGTGTACATCAGGATTGTCTATTCAGTGCCTTATTTCTCCACAATTTTGTAAGTTAGTCTCACATGAATAACAGTTATCCGATTTCTTTAAAATTTGGTTAAGAAATTGTACTGTGGTAGAGCATATTAATTTGTATGTTTTAAGTGTTTCAGAGCCTTATTTATAGAATTCTGGCTATAAAAACATTTATCTTGGTGTGCCACATCTACGAATATACGTAACATATTTTAACTTAACTTTGTATACTGTATTTGTGGCAATCTTTAAATATGCTAATTCATAATATTTTTCTGCTCCATTTGTGAAGCTTGCCACATGACAAAATTGAGGTTTTATGCCATGTATCGAGAACCAATCAAACGATGCCCACCATAATTTCACGCAAATAGTTCTACATTAGGGTATGTATACTAACATGTTAAAGGTGCAGTCGGTATGAGTGGGGTTTATACAAACAATTTAGATCAATGCGTTGTAACCATGAAACAATTCAACGAAATCCAACCAAATTTTGTACGCTGACAGTATTCATTATATACATAAAGTATGCATTCAGAGATCCTCTTTTGCTGGCATTTTAGCAAATTATTGCCGGGTGAGTAAATTGAACCTTTTGCCATATTTCCAGAACAATTAAACTTAAATCCACCATGTATTTCACACCACAAATCCTACAGAAGGCAATGCAAAATTATATGATTTAAATGGGGTTAGACATTGATTTCAAAAATGGCTGCAATATATTTGTTTGGCACAACTATTTATTAATTAAACTAAATTCAACTAAATTTTTAAGCTGACAGTAGATATTAGAAACTTCGTATAAAGGTGTTCTTTTTTACGCAATTTTGTAAGGTAGCACCGATTAAGAAATTGAGGATTTATTGCCATATCTTGGGGACTAACCAACCAATTTCCACCAAATTTTTCACACAAGTGGCGTTACGGTAGGCCATGTAAACGTGCATGTTTTAAGTGTATCAGACAATTATTTTCAAAATAATGGTCGTGTAAATATTTCAATTTAGTGAATCCTGTGATTTAAAATATTATATCGATTACACCCTAAGTTGATGCTCTGAATCCCCCGCTCGTGATGCAGTTGATTTCACGATAGCTAACGATACGATGCTTTCTGAGTTCGAGTTGAGTTGAGAAATTTGGGCGGCTCTTAACGAGATTTTGAGAGCCGATGAGGGTCAAATGAGTTAAGAATGAAGCAGTGCAGGAATGCAAGGGTGGATCCCCCAGAAAACCCGCCGACCAACGACATCGTCCGACACGATTCCCACTACTTGCGGAAATCCGGGAGTGACCCAGGCAGGATTGAGCTCGGTTCACCTTGGTGAGAGACCGAGCAGTCTAACCGCTCAGCCACCGTGGCCCCTTCTGAGTTCGAGTCCCGGGTAATGCAGGCGTGTATTTTTAATTGTCTCGGTATTGCAGCTTATGTTCCTGGTTTAATCTCTAATGATATTGCTTTCAACGAGATGTCGACGCGTTCCTGCCATCTGAGCTTTTAAAAACTTAATGAAAAATTATTTGCATCAATGTAGAGGGAAATAGTCTAGTTAGTTATTTGAGTAACTTCTTGTTATATAATTCGATACGCCTTTATGTGAACTGGCTAGCGATAGAAGATGATATTCTTCACAATAGAATCAACATACTCACTTTTATGTATAAGTGTCGCATCCGCGACGCGACACAACTAGAAGTTATATATGTTGTGAAAGTTTGTCGCGCACGAGGTTTCTGTCCCTTTTACGGAACATGCTGGCTAATTATTAACATTGGCTGAAATATTATTTTCATTGTGTCGCAGAATCATAATTCCAGCCTTGACTGATTTCACGGGCCCCGAGTCGCTACTCAAATGGCTCCCAGAACACCATCATCATGGAGGTTCATCATCCTTTATCCTCTCCCACACAGAATAACTAAGAGCAAATAATCGAAATGTGCGGCTGTTCTTTTGATCTAAGCATGCCCATTCTCTGATTGGCTGCATCAGACTTTGGAACCAGCATTGTGCCTGATTGGCTGCAGCATGATATGAAAGTTTCCATTATCAATAAGCTACCAGCTGGTAAGATACTTGGCATTGGTTAGCGAACTGCGTTCCGACATGTTGCTGGCAGGTGGCCTCTGTTATTGCAAGTACTCCGTGGCGAAACCTTGAATGTTGGCCAAGAGAACGGTACTGCAGGCATCAGGGCTTCGTGCGACCTGAGCCCAGAGCCACCCACTGCACGGCAAACTGGCCGACCTGTGGGAAGAAGTGGCTGAGGGCAGCAAGTGAAAGGTGTGCAGTCTGTCACGATACGCTGTCGACTTCAATAACAGCAACGTTCGTGCGCAGATCGAGATTACAAACCCTTTCCAAGCAGTGATTAGTTAGGTTTAGGTGGTGAGATCATTGGCGAATATTATTTTATAAGCAGGGTGCATGAGCGTCACTTTAACATATATACATGCTTTTATATTATATGTAAGTATGTGGGTATACATATATACGTGTGTATGTGTGTAACTACTACAAAGCTAACATTTACATTTACGGTATGCTGGATTTAAGTGTACTTCATGCCCAAATATCACTAGCAATTTAATTTATTCGTCGAGGCTGGCAGCACGTAAATACTAAATGCAAAACAATGACACTTTGCAGAAGGTGACACAAAACAATGAATGAATCACTTTACGAAACGAAAACCACTCCTGGAAATGCGTTATTTGACCGCTAAGGGGCATAACATTAATGCAGTGTCTTTGAAAAGGGATTTGCAATTAACCACAAATTTAATTCACTAAGAAACTGCCACCAGCCCAATAAGAGCATCACATTATGATCAGAGGCTGTTCATGGTAGTATATAGATTTAGTATGTTCCTTGGCAAGGGTTGGAGGCTGCAGTGTCTACGATGCTATCTGCCATCTTGGATGACATCACAGTGGCTATATTGCTTCCTTGACATTTGTTTTTGTGTCTACTATCTTGCTTCCCGTCACCATACTGTCTCCGCCTGCCATCTTGTATGCTTTCATTTTGTGTCTATAATTTCCCAGTTGTACTTGATGCTCTGTCATACCCTCTTGCCTCTTTTCCTCGCCTGCTCACTTGCTACACCCATCATTTTTTTGTAGGCTGCCACTTTGATTGTCGTCTGCTGTAGCTCACGAGACCTTCGTTCAACTGCTAACAGCTAGGGACACTGGTGTCGTCCATCTTTGATTCTGGAGTTGACACCTAGAAGCACCGATAGTTTGTATTTAGATTTCAGAACTCAAACTATTCTCTGGAAGAGCCTTGGTTCGTCAGCATGTGGACGACCTAGCCATCTGAGCTATCATGACATGCACTGGTGCAAGAGTTTGCATGGAGCATATGTATTGTAGTGTTTATAAGAAAAAAAAAGTTATTAATTGTTTATAGTCATCGCACTCATATTTATTCTAGAATATATTTTATATTATTTATATTAATTATTAATAATATTGTTTAGTCATATAATTGCGATGTTTATTAAAAAATATTTAAATATATATATTTTTTAATAAAAATATCTGATCGCATTAAGCAAAACCACAGAATATACTTTAAAACATTAACATTTTTATAATCATAGGTATACATTTAAATTTTATTTACTTTTTTCTCTGGATTATATGCTATCATGCCTCTTTTGATAACAGCTCTTTTCCCATTAACATTCTCGCAATCATCAACATACACCATTGCAAAACTTCTGCATTCCTCTCAAACAGTAACATTCAAACATCGCATGAACTCAGAAACTGCGTTACGCAAACCAAAGGGCATAACAATAAAAGCATAGTCTTGGTTCGTGAACAAAAATGTAATGTAAAGTTGAGACTCGTTTGACAATGACAACTGCCATGAGGCACAAGTTATATCTACGGTTATCAAAAACTAAACATCTTAATATAGCCTAACGGTCTCTTGTTTCAATCATGTAATAGTAATCTCCCATGGCGGCGCATATAGCGACTGGTATAACGGCTCGTGCAAAAGGCCTTGTATAATGCCAAGTACGGCTTCAGGTATCGTGTAATAGTAATCTCCAATGGCGGCGCATATAGCGGCTGGTATAACGGCTCGTGCACCAGGCCTTGTACAAGACCAAGTACGGCTTCAGGTATCGTGTAATAGTAATCTCCCATGGCGGCGCATATAGCGGCCGGTATAACGGCTCGTGCACAAGGCCTTGTATAAGACCAAGTAAGACTGCAGTTATCGTGTAATAGTAATCTCCCATGGCGGCGCATATAGCGGCCGGTATAACGGCTCGTGCACCAAGCCTTGTATAAGACGAAGTAATACTGCAGTTATCGTGTAATAGTAATCTCCCATGGCGGCGCATATAGCAACTGGTATAACGCCTCGTGCAAAAGGCCTTGTATAATGCCAAGTAATACTGCAGGTATCGTGTAATAGTAATCTCCCATGGCGGCGCATATAGCGGCCGGTATAACGGCTCGTGCACAAGGCCTTGTATAAGACCAAGTAAGACTGCAGTTATCATGTAATAGTAATCTCCCATGGCGGCGCATATAGCGACCGGTATAACGGCTCGTGCACAAGGCCTTGTATAAGACGAAGTAAGACTGCAGTTATCGTGTAATAGTAATCTCCCATGGCGGCGCATATAGCGATTGATATACAAGCTCGTGCACAAGGCCTTGTATAAGACGAAGTAAGACTGCAGTTATCGTGTAATAGTAATCTCCCATGGCGGCGCATATAGCGGCCGGTATAATGGCTCGTGCACCAAGCCTTGTATAAGACGAAGTAAGACTGCAGTTATCGTGTAATATATATCTCCCATGGCGGCGCATAAAGCGGCCGGTATAACGCCTCGTGCACAAGGCCTTGTATAAGACCAAGTAAGACTGCAGTTATCGTGTAATAGTAATATCCCATGGCGGCGCATATAGTGGCCGGTATAACTGCTCGTGCACCAAGCCTTGTATAAACGAAGTAAGACTGCAGTTATCGTGTAATAGTAATTTCCCATGGCGGCGCATATAGCGGCCGGTATAACAGCTCGTGCACAAGGCCTTGTATTAGACGAAGTAAGACTGCAGTTATCGTGTAATAGTAATCTCCCATGGCGGCGCATATAGCGGCCGGTATAACGGCTCGTGCACCAAGCCTTGTATAAGACGAAGTAAGACTGCAGTTATCGTGTAATAGTAATCTCCCATGGCGGCGCATATAGCGGCTGGTATAACGGCTCGTGCACAAGGCCTTGTATAAGACCAAGTAAGATTGCAGTTATCGTGTAATAGTAATCTCCCATGGCGGCGCATATAGCGATTGATATACAAGCTCGTGCACCAGGCCTTGTATAATACCAAGTACGGCTGCAGGTATCGTGAAATAGTAATCACCCATGTCGGCGCATAAAGCGTTTGGTATACCAGCGCGTGCACAAATCCTTTTCATAAGCCAAGTACGGCTGCAGATATCGTGTAATAGTAATCTCCCATGTCTGCGCACAAAGCGGTTGGTATACCAGCGCGTGCACCAGATCTTTTACAAAGCCAATTACGGCTGCAGGTATTGTGTAATAGTCATCTCCCGTGTCGGCGCATAAATAGGTTGGTATACCAGCGCGTGCACCAGACCTTGTACAAGGCCAAGTACTGCTGCAGGTATTGTGTAATAGTAATCTCTCATGTCGGCGCATAAAGCGGTTGGTATACCAGCGCGTGCACCAGACCTTGTACAAAGCCAAGTACGGCTGCAGGTATTGTGTAATAGTCATCTCCCATGTCGGCGCATAAAGCGGTTGGTATACCAGCGCGTGCACCAGACCTTGTACAAGGCCAAGTACGGCTGCAGGTATTGTGTAATAGTCATCTCCCATGTCGGCGCATAAAGCGGTTGGTATACCAGCGCGTGCACCAGACCTTGTACAAGGCCAAGTACGGCTGCAGGTATTGTGTAATAGTCATCTCCCATGTCGGCGCATAAAGCGGTTGGTATACCAGCGCGTGCACCAGACCTTGTACAAGGCCAAGTACGGCTGCAGGTATCATGTAATAGTAATCTCCCATGTCTGCGCACAAAGCGGTTGGTATACCAGCGCGTGCACCAGATCTTGTACAAGGCCAAGTACGGCTGCAGATATTGTGTAATAGTCATCTACCATGTCGGCGCATAAAGCGGTTGGTATACCAGCGCGTGCACCAGACCTTGTACAAAGCCAAGTACGGCTGCAGTTATCGTGTAATAGTAATCTCCCATGGCGGCGCATATAGCGGCCGGTATAACGGCTCGTGCACCAGGCCTTGTATAAGACGAAGTAAGACTGCAGTTATCGTGTAATAGTAATCTCCCATGGCGGCGCATATAGCGGCCGGTATAACGGCTCGTGCACAAGGCCTTGTATAAGACCAAGTAAGACTGCAGTTATCGTGTAATAGTAATCTCCCATGGCGGCGCATATAGCGGCCGGTATAACGGCTCGTGCACCAAGCCTTGTATAAGACGAAGTAAGACTGCAGTTATCGTGTAATAGTAATCTCCCATGGCGGCGCATATAGCGGCCGGTATAACGGCTCGTGCACCAAGCCTTGTATAAGACGAAGTAAGACTGCAGTTATCGTGTAATAGTAATCTCCCATGGCGGCGCATATAGCGGCCGGTATAACGGCTCGTGCACCAAGCCTTGTATAAGACGAAGTAAGACTGCAGTTATCGTGTAATAGTAATCTCCCATGGCGGCGCATATAGCGGCCGGTATAACGGCTCGTGCACCAAGCCTTGTATAAGACGAAGTAAGACTGCAGTTATCGTGTAATAGTAATCTCCCATGGCGGCGCATATAGCGGCCGGTATAACGGCTCTTGCACAAGGTCTTGTAAAAGACCAAGTAAGACTGCAGTTATCTTGTAATAGTAATATCCCATGGCGGCGCATATAGCAGCCGGTATAACGGCTCGTGCACCAAGCCTTGTATAAGACGAAGTAAGACTGCAGTTATTGTGTAATAGTCAACTCCCATGTCGGCCCATAAATCGGTTGGTATACCAGCGCGTGCACCAGACCTTGTACAAGGCCAAGTGCGGTTGCAGGTATCGTCTAATAGTAATCTCCCATGGCGGCGTATATAGCGGCTGGTATACCAGCGCGTGCACCAGACCTTGTACAAGGCCAAGTATGGCTGCAGGTGTTGTGTAATAGTAATCTCCCATGGCGGCGTATATAGCGGCTGGTATACCAGCGCGTGCACCAGACCTTGTACAAGGTTAAGTACGGTTTCAGGTATTTTGTAATAGTAATCTCCCATGGCGGCGTATATAGCGGCTGGTATACCAGCGCGTGTACCAGACTTTGTACAAGGCCAAGTATGGCTGCAGGTACTGTGTAATAGTAATCTCCCATGGCTCGTGCACCAGGTCTTGTGCAAGACCAAGTAAGACTGCATGAATCGTGTAATATCGGCTTTAGCTACACTCTGCAACGACACGCGCAGCATCGCGGGAGTGGATAAGGTTCTACACTCCGTGTTCAATCTACATTGGAGCGCATGTGTGCACGGATATGTACCGAAAAAAGTATGTAAAAAACTGGTCAATTCCGAACTCTTCCATGTTTGTCAATCCACGTAACAAATACATTTTTTCGGACTTTTTAAACTTTTGTAAATTAAGAGAATATAGTTTCTAAACACCTGAATGTAAATTTTTAGGATAAATATTTGATTTGATTAACAAGGCTATGATATTAAAATAGTCTAATACATGATTATACTATTTTTTTATGACTGAACGAATAAAAGTTTACATAAATTCGTTGTACACGCAAATAACAAACTTAAACAAAAAAAAAACTGAAAACTGTAAAGAGTAAAACGATTTTCCAACCCATCATTGCTAATATCGAATGCTAAAACGTAAGCAAAATTGCAAGAAGCTGAGGGTTGACCAACTTTTGTGGTGTGTTCTTGTGTCTTACTTGCTTTATAAACTGTATCCTTGAATCATGCCTGCGTTCTTTCCGTAGTTTATTAACCGGGCCTTAGGCCGTGTTTGAATTGACCACTTAGTATATTAACATTTTAATATTTAGTGACGTTCAATTCGGACGCCGTCGATAGTCACTTGTTCAAAGATTGCTGCGATTTGTTAATATGGCAATTGTAGTAGGTTTGTTACAAAATAAAAATTAAATACTGAAATATCATAAACGTCATCGTTTTAGTTGACTAATTCTGGTCACATGTTTTTTACTAAACTAAAAGTGCTAATTCGAACACGTCGGGACCTTGGTGGTGTAGTGGTTAGACTACTTGCCTCCCACTATTGTAAACTGTGTTCGATCCCGGGTGGGGTCTTCCCCGGATTTTCGCATGTGGGAATCGTGTGGGACGTTGCCACTGGTCAGCGGGTTTTCTCGGGGGTCTCCCGTCCTTGCATTCCAGCGCTCACCTCACTTCAACCTTATCGCCTGTCAAGACCTAGGTTTGAAGAGCCGCTCCCTTCACCCGTGAGGGGGAGAGCAGAGGATAACTTGCTTTCCGGGAGTAGAGAGCGGGGTGGGGGACAGTATCTGTGTTTGGAGAAAGCACGTTGCCAGGGAGGGACAGTGCGCAGCGATGTCTAGAGCACGCAACACGAGGCAGCTGTGGTACGCCGATATCCACCAGCAGCGCCACATCTTCCTCCCAGCGCCACATAACCCCGCACCATACCAGCAAGGTGAGTACACCACACCATCTATCGTCTACAACTAATATTCCGTGGCTACACTTACATTTTACGCATTCTCGAAATATACTCTATTACGTCTACATAATACTATTCACATTAATTTATTAATAAGTGGGCATCAGTACCTACACATTCACCACATTACATTTCACTTCACAACTTGGCTACGGCAATTCGCCATATCTATTTTTTTTTAACGTCTCGGGAAAAGTTTCCTAGCATAGAGTCGGCTTTAATACAGTAGCAAAATCTGACACAGGGCTCATGAGCTACCTTACAGGTTATCAGAGTGCTGTTTGTTCTCAAGTCATATGTACCGTATCTTGCTCCTCTTGTAACTCCAGCCACTCCAGCAAGTTGCAATTGTTATGGAGCAGTGGGCGGAGCGGGTCAGTCTCTCCAAAATGCCCTTTCACACGAACTCATTTTTCTTCAAATTACCTTCAATTTTTATTGGATTCAATTTATTGAATGCCATATGACGTCATATAAATGTCATAATTGTGGCCATTTTCTCTTTCAATTTCTTTAATGTCTCGTCTTCCATTAAGATTTTCGTTTAGAACGTGTTGTATATTTTCTTGAATCCAAACTTTCAATCGCTTAGCACATCTTTTCTGACAGTATTAATGGAAGTAATTTCGTAATAATAGAGTTGTGTGCACAAATTACATTTTTTACAAAATAAGGACGCATATTTTTAAAAGAGAACATGTACAATAAAATGAAGAAAATTTGTTGAGGTATAACCAGTTATTTTCGTGTCGCGCGTAAGTCGTAGATACTTCTACAAATTTACTTTTTCGTATTATTTAACTGGTTTCAATAAAGAGTTTGTGATAAATTTTAATGTGGAGACTTGAAAGCTTAGTGAATGCAATTCATTGAAAAGCAAATGGAAGTGATTTTCTAGTTCAATAAATTGAATTCAAGTAATCGAATGAAATAAATATTTGATTGTTTGAAATGGCCTTAACCCACTGCAATGAAATGGCAGCCAGCTGAGAGGACAAGAGTGCCCTCGCAGTGGCTTATAGCTGGCCCGTACGTACCTGCAGAGTTCACTTTCAAGGAAGTTGGAGTCCCTATTCCTGTAAGTACCTACAATTAAACGAACAAAAACATTCCCGTGTGTTTCAGTATATCTACACTGAAGAGCCAAAAAAAAAAATAAACCGGTATAGGCGTGCGCATGCAAATAACAGAGGTATGGAACCAATCAGAGTAACGCGATGCGGTCGGCAGCTAGATCGGTTACTGCTGCTACAATGGCAGGTTATCAAGATTTAAGTGAGTTTGAACGTGGTGTTATAGTCGGCGCACGAGAGATGGGACATAGCATCTCTGAGGTAGCGATAACATTTGGACGTTCACGTACGACCATTTCACGAGTATGCCGTGAGTATTGGGAATCCGGTAAAACATCACATCTTCGACATCGCTGCGGCCGGAAAAAGATCGTGAAAGAACGGGACAAACGACGACTGACGAGAATCATTAAACGTGACAGACGTGCAACCCTTTCTCAAATTGGCGCAGATTGGTTTTGTGGACAGCCCTGCAGGATTAATGGTGTGAAATGCCTCCTGCATACCTTCAGGCATTAGTCGAGTCCATGCCACGTCGTCTTGCGGCACTTCTGCGTACTCGGGGGGCCCTACACGATATTAGGCAGGTGTTACAGTTTTTTTGGCTCTTGAGTGTAATATGAACCATTCATAACCTAGAATGGTAAAGCGCTTTATGAATCACTCATCACTTGTAAGCTAACAAGTCATCGAGCATCGCAATTTACACATTCTGTCAAACTAATAGTACAGGTAGTGCTGAACGTCTCGTCGACAGCGAGGTCATTATAGACGGAGAAAATTGCTCAGAGAAACTGGAACGAATAAGGAAACACCCCAGAAATCACCGTAGTAGTTTCAGGAAACCACCGAAAACCAAAATCATGATTGCCGGAGCGGTAATCGAACTCGGGTCCTTCCGAATGTGAGTCGAGCGGTTTCCCACTGTGTTATCTCCAGGAATAAAAGCATTGCAGTGTCGGGTCATGGGGAAGGCTCGTTACACAGCTGACATGCGCACATTACACCGTATTCATAGTACTCGCTTCTGAACAAGACGAACCGAGTTCGATCCCCGGCGGGGATACTCCCGACTTTTCGCACGTATGAATCCTGCCGGACAATGCCGCTGGTCGGCGAGTTTTCTCGTGGATCTCCTGTTTTCTCTGATCTTGCATACCAGCGCTGCTTCATACTAACCTCACTTTACCCCCATCGACTCCCCTACTTTGATCACTGGTCGCATATCCTCGTGAGAAGATACATATTTCAGTGCTTGAATCGCCCATTCAGAATTACGTTACGCATTTACTCAATATATGTGATTTGTGGACAAGTATTTAAGGCGCGGACCAACCAAAACGATCCAATCGCGAAAATGAGTCTCAGCTAAAGTGTACCGAAATAAAAATTGTCAACAAATATTTTTGCGAAGATCGGGCTTCCCTTATTATTTGCAGAGCTGATGGTTTAAATCGATCTGTTTCCTGGTGCCTACCCCTGGTGTTTGTGTGTGGTTGGGGGGAGGGGGGAGTTGTCCCCAGACCCCCCTCCCCTTGTCAAAATGTTCACAACAGCGCGACGACCACCATACGACAGCCTGACAACGTCAGAGCACCACGAATGTCACATTATGTTTTATGCAGTGTTCACGATACCCCGACAATATCTGTCCGACAAAAAGCGACTGCTGCAAAATAATACAGTTGCAAGTCGCTCATATAATATTTAATAATTATCGGCTTAAAACTCACAATAAACTGAACGAATCTTTGCTTTCCAAATTATTTGAATTCATACGAAAAAAGAAACCTTTATAAAAAAACAAACTTAAAAAAAAAACTAATCTGGATCGTGATTTTGACGCAGTGGCGTGTATTGAACTGTTGCAAGGTAAACTGGCGTTATCTCAGTGCTGTACCCTGCTGCTTGCTAGTTTACACTTCGACCACTAGAACGTAGCTCGGCAACTGACGCCACAGGACGTGTGTAATGGACCCCTTGCTGCTCGCTTGTGAGTGGTCAGAATGCATTCAGTTTCCCCAGGCAGCACGGAGGTAACTGGCTCCTGCTGCGTGCCCCGAGAATGTACAGTAGTGAGCAAGCACCAGCTTACCTTGCAAAACTTCACCACACATGCCACTGCTTGGCACCTAGTTAATTTGTTCATTTACTACAGTAGAAAAATAAACAGGAAAATTTTTATTATGTATTTTCATTCTTTGCGCAACCCGACGAGCCCAACACCATGGAAAGTAGAAACAGAATCAATTTTTGTCGGGCTGTCGGGTCTTCAGTGATTTTGTCGAACTTACATCACAGTGACATTACTTTTCATTGGTTGCTACTAGTCGGGTTTGTTGGAGTATTGTGATTACAGTTTTACAATACGGTAGTAAGCATGGCTTGAAAACACATACGTTCAAACTCACCACTCCAGTTCTTCTTACCGCTGCCTCTGATTTCAAACATTTCCATTAGTCGCCAAGGATTCAGTTATTTTGCCAGTTACATTTACTTTATTACTGCGGAGACTATTTTTCTCTTCACAGTCCCGTCTCTAGTTACACACATCAGAAAAATCTAGAATGTATCAACACTTTTACTAGATGTTTATTGGTTGTGAAAATGCGCATGCTCAGCCTTCATCATTAGGCTGTGCCACGAAGTTAGAGAATCGCCAATGTCACCTAAAACGTGAATATCCGGGAATTTTACGTACGCACTAGTGATACAGTAGCACAGATATCAAACGCATGAGAAAGGTTGTTTGTTGGTGGTGTTGTTGATGCCACAGACAAATAAATCATGTGTTTTATTTGATGTTAATAGCTTGATTACAATTAATTCACTCAACAATCGTGTCAGTTTCACAGTCCACACCAATGTGTTATGAAGTGATCAGGCCTTAGCTGGATGGCCTGCCTGATCACACCTTCAAACGTTGAACCAGGGCACGAGCGTGATTGCAGTAATACCTTGCGAATGGAAGTTGCAGAAACCCCCTCCACCGGCCAGTAAACGGGGCCGGAAATATTAAACAACGCACCCGATATAGGCCAGCGTAACATCGGGAGTGTTTCCTTCTGTCATCGGGGCAGCGGTCCAAGAAGACGTGGAGATGGGTGTGTCCGGCCGTCGTTAACCGCCTCCTAGAAAAGAATCAGCCTCCGGCAATATGCACAAGGTGGGCACTTTCCAATTAGATTACAATAGTAGTGCCGTGCGGTAATAAAACTTAATATAATTAATTAGCATCTTGGTATTCCATTTAAGCTCCCCCGATCAATAGTCACGTTCAATAAACCCTATCTTGTACTTTTGTGCTCTACCTAATTATGACTCATTATTTACCTACAACCATTTTCAGGTATAAATTTACTTAAAAGCTAAATCGTAACAAATGCAATAAAAGCATTGAAACCTTGAAGTAAAGCGAAGTTCTTGTAGGAACTCTCCGCTGGAAATTTCTCAGTGGAAGACGCAACTTACCCCACCACAGCTAAAGTCAAATGCCTACACCTATGAAAACCCCTTACATATCAAAAAGTGCTCGTCGTATTTTAAAAATAATCAAGTCAAAGAACCCGTTGCTTAAGAACATGTTGTGTTATTGGGATAAATTGGTATATTCCTACTAAAATTAATCATAGTTTATATCAATATGTTATTACCTAATTACACCTTGGATCAGACATAGACGGTGTCGTTTGAGTTCTGTAGCGGTATTTTCTAGTTCGAAATAAAAATTTCGATACCGTCAGCGGTTCAGAAGATATTTGGTGTGAACATCTTAAATGAATAATGGCGTATAGCGATGTCCATTCCGGTTGTCGTGGCACTCAGCTCACGCCCTGGTGTCAGCAATATTGTCTATTAGTTATTGCAATGTCTATTGTTTAGAAGTGTTGTGCCTCGCCTAGCTAGTTATACATTCGAACAGTCGATAAGTAGGCTGTAGTTTCATTTGTTATGTGTTGCCTCGCAATAACGAAGCCATACAATAAGACCAGATATGCTTGTTTCTGAAATCCTAAATTACAAGTTGGTAGTTACCTAGAGCCGCGGTCTGCCACTCTCTTGTCGGTGATGTACCGCCGTATGATCGTGACGAATACTTAATTACCTAGACATTACAGTATCTGTCTCTCTCCCTGGAGAGGCTTGGACTACCTTCACTGTGCAAGTGCCACTTATGACCATAAACCTCCGACCCTGGCTTCGGAACAGGAAGATGGCCTCTCGCACTCTACAGCTCACATGTTTGTTCCTTGCTCCAGGAATGTTGCGTGTGTCTGCTAGTACTCAATCGCAGTTATTGCCGTCCAATTACATTTTACAGTACAAAGGTTTACATTTCATAAATGCGTGCTGATTGCACTTATAAGATAATGTGTTTGCTGTTAATTATCAGGATAGGTAGGTATATTGTGATGTCCCTCTTAATGCGGGGTATGTTCGTGATGAAAGAGACGGGTGGAGGGGTGAAACCTCCCTCGCTGCTTGGACAATGACCAGCAGCTCCTTTCACACTTACAAGGTGCTCCATACACGACTAAATATTATAATTAAAACCTCTCTTACACTGTCAAAAATACTGCAATTTTACGACATATGACGAAATAACAGAAAATATTATGACACCAAAAAACAAACATTGAACATGAACATTACCTACCAATTAAGTTGTCTGCCATACATTGAACATATCTGTTACCATTAAGGACCACCAATATATATATGTATGTGTATGTGTGTGTGTGAACGGTACATCGAAGTGAAAAAAAAATAGGCTTGAGAGTTTGTAGGCACAGACATAGGTGGTCGGTGTTAGCACACGGTAATCTCTACGTGTTACCTTTGACTGCTCCATGCGACGTCAAAGAAAATTAAGTATAAACTTACGACTGCCGAGGTTCCCCAATAATGTGGAAGAGTACGATTATACTGCGGACTTATCACTGCACAGAACGAAGTTTAGTGACAATCGTTGCATCTCCATTGTCTTCTCTTTCGGAAGCTTTTTCTATTGCGTGTTAATGGCGCGAAGAAACTTGTAGACACGAAAACGCTCTCAAAGGTTTTTTTTTTTACGATTGAGTTAACAATAAAAAAAAATGTTACGTTCATGGTACGCGGCAACCACGGTTGAATGAACAGTTACAGAGCGACATGAACCGAAATGTTATAAAGAACAAAGTTAAGTGGCGCGTGATCTTCACACACACTGGAAAATCAGGAAAGAAATTTTATGTCAACATAATTTATATAGCACTAGCTACTTTATTATATTATGATCAGGTGGTAAAGTTATGACTCGGCTAAGTTCTTTTCAGACCTATCACAATAGTTAGGTTTTAGTGTATCAAAATCTTCATTGGTCCAACGAAACAGGATAGTAGCTTCATGCAAACTACATGAGAACCAACAAGAAAAGAAAACTGCCGGATGTGTGCACAATACGTCTAATACTTGGAAACAGTCAACGTTTCCTGCAATAAACCATCGTAGGTAGGTGGGGCTTGACGTCTCGTCAACAGCCAGGCCACTACAGACAGAGCGAGCTGCTCAGAGAAGCAGCAGTGGAGAGACGTGCTGCGGTAAGGAACCACGCCAGCATCCGCCTCCAGTGAGAGCATGGATAACAGAGATGAGGGTGGTCGGAGCGAGAGTCGAATACGGATCTTCCCGAATGTGAGTGGTGCGTGTTACCACGGTGCCACCTTGCTCAGTGCCTCTCTTTATGTAATCATGAGTGACGTCCTGGCTGGGGAAGGTCAAGGCTAAACCCTACATGGAACTTTCTTCCGCGCAGGAGCGATAAGGGATACACTGCCACGCGCATCAAGTACGCCATCGCCCCTACGAGTACGGCTCTCAAATGTCTTACAGTATTATCGCCGTACTAGGTCTACCCGTGTGGCTGCAAGAAGCGATCACTTCATTCTCTTGGTAGAAGTCTGTGGCAACGTTCAATGCAGGGCCCTTGAGTATTTTGTATGTATCTGACCCGTATGTATTTGAGATACTACTATTTGAAAAAGAAAACGTTTTTTACTATGTTGAAGTGCTATGAAATACTGTTTCTAGTGTATGTGACGTCTTGAAAAAAATCGATGGCCATAGTGTGCATTTGTGTCCTTTCCGTAGCTTGGCACACTGTGCGCACGTTTAATAGTTTCTAAAAGAAAACGTGTTTCAAACACTTTACAACGCATCTCACGCGCCATGTAGGCGGGCTCCTGAATGAGAAACTTCTCACCATATTTAATTATTGGGTTTTCTAGATCATTTATGTTATTCAATAATAAAATTCCGTAATTACCCCTATACCTAAATAGGTACATACTGACCTTACACAGGAGTAGACATAACGACTGACTACGAGCTCATAATAAAGTCACAATATTAATTCTGCCAAAATTTGGCAAAACGCTTAATCTGACGTAAACAGGAGTTCGTAATTCATTCATTATGTCTGTACTGCTGTGTAAAGTTAATAGCTATTAGTGTAAAGAGGTATTTCGGAATTTTTTTTAACAGAATAAACCATTAAAAAAACTAAGTAACGCAATTTAGCATGGGAAGGTTCTCCTTGAGACAGTTGGTTACAGTGACTAGCCGCATAGTGTAGCAGCAGACTCGCGTCGCCGGGATATCTATGAGGATTGGAGACTGCGAGCCTGGCCAAGCGGACCGGGGAGGATCAGCCGACCTCGCCCCCTCCCACGTCTATAATCCAGCAACTACCGCGTCCAAACCCCGCTTGCACCAAACCACACCCTCACCATACCCCTTTCACACCTCGCACACAACTCTCCAAACCCACAACCATACGCCCAATACCATAGCCCGCTCATCAACTACAGCCTCCCTTACACCCCTCACAACCCCCACCGTCACCTTACTCCCGTCACACTCCGCACACAACTCTCCAACCCCAAAACCATACGCCCATTACCATCGCCCGCTCATCAACTACAACCTCCCTTACACCCCTCACAACCCACACCATCACCTTACTCCCGTCACACCCTGCACACAACTCTCCAACCCCACAACCATACGCCCATTACCATTGCCCGCTCATCAACCACAATCTCCCTTACACCCCTCACCACACCACACCCTTACCATACACCTTTCACACCTCGCACACAACTCTCCAACCCCACAACCATACGCCCATTACCATTGCCCGCTCATTAACTACAACCTCCCTTACACCCCTCACAACCCACACCATCACCTTACTCCCGTCACACCCCGCACACAACCCTCCAACCCCACAACCATACGCCCATTACCATCGCCCGCTCATCAACCACAATCTCCCTTACACCCCTCACCACCCCCACCATCACCTTACTCCCGTCACACTCCGCACACAACTCTCCAACCCCACAACCATACGCCCATTACCATCGCCCGCTCATCAACTACAATCTCCCTTACACCCCTCACCACCCCCACCATCACCTTACTCCCGTCACACTCCGCACACAACTCTCCAACCCCACAACCATACGCCCATTACCATCGCCCGCTCATCAACTACAATCTCCCTTACACCCCTCACCACCCCCACCATCACCTTACTCCCGTCACACTCCGCACACAACTCTCCAACCCCACAACCATACGCCCATTACCATCGCCCGCTCATCAACTACAATCTCCCTTACACCCCTCACCACCCCCACCATCACCTTACTCCCGTCACACTCCGCACACAACTCTCCAACCCCACAACCATACGCCCATTACCATTGCCCGCTCATCAACTACAATCTCCCTTACACCCCTCACCACCCCCACCATCACCTTACTCCCGTCACACTCCGCACACAACTCTCCAACCCCACAACCATACGCCCATTACCATTGCCCGCTCATCAACTACAATCTCCCTTACACCCTTCACCACCCCCACCATCACCTTACTACCGTCACACTCCGCACAGAACTCTCCGACCCCACAACCATACGCCCATTACCATCGCCCGCTCATCAACCACAATCTCCCTTACACCCCTCACAACCCCCACCATCACCTTACTCCCGTCACACCCCGCACACAACTCTCCAACCCCACAACCATACGCCCATTACCATTGCCCGCTCATTAACTACAACCTCCCTTACACCCCTCACAACCCACACCATCACCTTACTCCCGTCACACCCCGCACACAACCCTCCAACCCCACAACCATACGCCCATTACCATCGCCCGCTCATCAACTACAATCTCCCTTACACCCCTCACCACCCCCACCATCACCTTACTCCCGTCACACTCCGCACACAACTCTCCAACCCCACAACCATACGCCCATTACCATTGCCCGCTCATCAACTACAATCTCCCTTACACCCCTCACCACCCCCACCATCACCTTACTCCCGTCACACTCCGCACACAACTCTCCAACCCCACAACCATACGCCCATTACCATTGCCCGCTCATCAACTACAATCTCCCTTACACCCCTCACCACCCCCACCATCACCTTACTCCCGTCACACTCCGCACACAACTCTCCAACCCCACAACCATACGCCCATTACCATTGCCCGCTCATCAACTACAATCTCCCTTACACCCCTCACCACCCCCACCATCACCTTACTCCCGTCACACTCCGCACACAACTCTCCAACCCCACAACCATACGCCCATTACCATTGCCCGCTCATCAACTACAATCTCCCTTACACCCCTCACCACCCCCACCATCACCTTACTCCCGTCACACTCCGCACACAACTCTCCAACCCCACAACCATACGCCCATTACCATCGCCCGCTCATCAACTACAATCTCCCTTACACCCCTCACCACCCCCACCATCACCTTACTCCCGTCACACTCCGCACACAACTCTCCAACCCCACAACCATACGCCCATTACCATCGCCCGCTCATCAACTACAATCTCCCTTACACCCCTCACCACCCCCACCATCACCTTACTCCCGTCACACTCCGCACACAACTCTCCAACCCCACAACCATACGCCCATTACCATTGCCCGCTCATCAACTACAATCTCCCTTACACCCCTCACCACCCCCACCATCACCTTACTCCCGTCACACTCCGCACACAACTCTCCAACCCCACAACCATACGCCCATTACCATTGCCCGCTCATCAACTACAATCTCCCTTACACCCCTCACCACCCCCACCATCACCTTACTCCCGTCACACTCCGCACACAACTCTCCAACCCCACAACCATACGCCCATTACCATCGCCCGCTCATCAACTACAATCTCCCTTACACCCCTCACCACCCCCACCATCACCTTACTCCCGTCACACCCCGCACACAACTCTCCAACCCCACAACCATACGCCCATTACCATTGCCCGCTCATCAACTACAATCTCCTTTACACCCCTCTCCGCCCCCACCATCACCTTACTCCTGTCACACTCCACACACAACTCTCCAACCCCAGAACCATACGCCCATTACCATTGCGCTCATCAACTACAATCTCCTTTACACCCCTCACCACCCCCACCATCACCTTACTCCCGTCACACCCCGCACACAACTCTCCAACCCCAAAACCATACGCCCATTACCATTGCTCGCTCATCAACCACAATCTCCCTTACACCCCTCACCGCCCCCACCATCACCTTACTCCCGTCACACCCCGCACCAAACTCTCCAACCCCACAATCATACGCCCATTACCATTGCCCGCTCATCAACTACAATCTCTCTTTTACACCCCTAACCGGCCCCAACCAAAATCCCCTCCCCTCCCCATCCATCACACACACTACTATTCACAATCCTATCACTCCCATTACCCGCCTCACTCTCCTCACCTGCCTCATTGTCCCTCACCTCATCACCATCTCATATTCTTCACACTATCACCGCACCGACCTTAAAAATTCTTAAATATCGAAGAAGATATGTAACCCCACCCCTCTTTTCACCAAATTAACCATTGGTCTTACGTAACAGAAAGTATCCCAATACCCATACCAATCAATGTTATATGACTATTGGCCATTAAAATACGACTTTACATATATTTTGCCTGGATTGTAAAGCATAGAAAATGCTAGTTATTTCCTTTTTTAAACACCTACGACCAGAGAGCTCCCACGTGGTCCATTTCCAAACTTTTTTTGGCGACTCCAAAATAAAATATTTACTGATAATATTTCATTCCAAAACAATCTAAAAAACTGTTTTTAAAAATTATTAAAATGGAGGAACCTACAACATTAACCTCAGCATCATCCCACAGCCCTCCACCATACATTCCTTCCCCTACACACCCCTCCCAATCATAAAATAATAATAAAAAAATTGAATAATCTAAAAAATTATATATATATAAATATAGGAACATATAATGTTAAACACACACTCAACCCATTACACTCACCTCACCCACTCACCACCTATCAACCACTATCAATCATAACAAAATTGACAAGTAGTCGCAAAAAACTGAAAGAAACTAATACAAGTCCAGGGTAATATCACACAACTGACTCCGACGCCCATTTTAGATGTTGGTGACCTTGACCGAAATGGTCTTCAACTCGAAAATCAAGAAAAAATCTCGAATAGTTACAAAAATCATAAAATACCATGAAGTAAAATTTACATACATAATACGAAAAACCAAGTTGGAAGTGTGTGACCCTAAAAGTTCGATTCTCGTAAAGATAGTAGAGCACAACCACTCCCTGGTACGACGATCGGCAGACATCAGAACCCGCAACCTCTATATTTCATTGGCTATATAGCCGATCAATCTAGCAAACCCGAAACTAATTATTGACTTTATATAGCACATATACCCACTCCCGCTTCCTCCACAATAGACAATATTTCTCTCGTGTCTCTAATTCCCTCGCCATTTACTTATATGGCTCAGTCACCATCAGCATTTACGCATGTCACCACACATTCAACCGATCCACCCTCCCCTTTTATCAAACTCAAAATCCATCCACAATAACTCGCAATAGCTCATCCCCTCGCCTACAACCGCGCCCTCAATCAACCACACGATACTCTGCCCCTCTACATTTCACTAAACGAAACTCCAACCGGTTCCTCCAAAAATGGCTAGAACAATGGTCAAGACCAACCCACCATACCACTTTGCAATACCAACAGTTGATGAGAACCAATCTCGAAACAGTCGACTAATATAATTGATTAAAACAACTAACCAGTTGCGAAATATTCCTGAAAAATATTCCCCAGTTCATTCGTTTTACTAACAGAACTCAGCGGATTTTTTAATCTACCCAAGTAAGGAATAATACTTCAGATCCTACCATGTCCCCTCCTCCTGCACACACTCGCATAAATTCTATCTAAAACCTACTCGCGCAATCGATTGTATGTGCTACTGAATAAATAAGTGTTTTTTTGAAAAACAGAACGGTCTGAATAATAAAATTAACCCATATCTTTAAGTATACATAAATTTAATTTTCTTACATCTTATACACATTCTATATTTCTAATTATTTCATACATTCGTAGTTTACATTTCTCAGATGTTTGCAGATCCTGGATAGTAGCCAACAGTCTCATTTGATATAACAACGATCATTCAGTTCACTAATGGTAGAAGATATCTCGTTAATGTGAGAAATCTACATCTTGTTGCAAAGCGATCAAATGTCTGAGTCTATCATCAAGTTCATTCGGGTCTTCGGTAAACATGTAGTCAGTATTCTCAGCGTCTTCTACCTTCTTCATTTCGTTCGTTGCAGCAAATGAACGAGCGTTCTTGACACCTTCGGCGTTCTTCACACCACTTGTCGAAGGAAACTCATTGGTGAAATGTGTGGGAACATCGAGCAAATCATCACCCATCTTATGAGATTCTTTATCAACACTGTCTTCATAGTCATTATCATCAATGCTTTTTTCGTGATCTTCTTCGCCTTCTGTTTCGTCCTCAATATCAAGTTTACTTTTCTTTGTAGGAGTCGCATGGTCATCATCAGTATTTAGAGTCGACGACCGTTTATTTTGAAGTTCGTCGACTTAACGCGCAAGTCTTGCAAGCGCACATTCCTCACAAATCATCTCAGTAATAGGAAAAGAGGAATTCACCTGCAACTGGCGCCCTGGCGGTGACGAGGGGACGAGTGGCGGCTCTCTTGGATAACGTCACGAGTCAACCTTTTGCTCTGTCATTCCTTGCCGACGTTGACCATTTTCCCAGCCAGTACCAACTGTCATTCCTAGCCATTAGCGGCGATCTTGGTCCCTACTCCATGCTCTTGCATTCCAAATGAGGGTGTTTTTTTCCAAGTCTTCCAGAATTCGAATACCTTTTTTATTCATGCTCTTTCATTCCGATTTTATTTTTTATCATTCCTGTCTTTCTTTCTCTTGCATTCCATACATTGGTTTTCTCATATACCTTCTGGTTTCCTTTATTTTCTCTTTTGCATTCTATCGCTTGGATTTTTTAATATTTTTTCTGGTCGTCTTTACTTTCTCTCTTGCCTTCTTGTCTTCCTCGCACGCCTACCGCCTGTTGACTGCCGTAGGTGGCCATCATTAATTCTCGCGCCCGCCACCAGAGTGTGTGAAATTCTACCGTTTATAGCTAGGAGCGCTGGTATCGTACTCCCATATTGTATATATGTGTTGGTTCACTAGTCGCCTGCAGGGACGCGCTAGCATCGGGGAGTGGAGTTCAAGTGGCGGCCTCCAGAAGCGCTTGAATTTTTTTCGTTTGTTTTTCAACTAAAAAAAAATGCAGCAGGCGAGCAGGATTGTTCCGGCCACTCTTGGGTCGCCAGTCCGATAGCTTTACCACACGAACTCCATTGCATGGGTTTTTTTTTAAAGACGAAATAACGTACATGAGTGCACTGGCCTACTAACTCGACAGACAATAAACTTGTAATCGCGAAAAAAAAACTCAACATTGTATGGTTACGAGAAGAAATATGATAACTACTCAAATCATCATTCAGAAAATAATTAGCCCTGGCGGGGACAAGTTTCATTCCACCTTGGTCTTCTCATATTTCTTCCAGTCTCCTTTCACCTGATATCCTGGCGGAGGAAGAGTTTCATACTCTGACATTCCCCCAGGTTATTTAAATTCCTTTCAGTCCCTTTTCACCTAGAGCACTGGCAGGGTCGAGTCTCATGCTGTATCATTCCACCTCGGTTTTCTCATATACCTTCGAAACTTCTTTCACATGGCGCCCTTGCAGAGACAATTCTCATACCTATAAGCATAGTTGCCTGTAATTTGTGAACCATTTAATATACAGCTATCAAATTCAGGACATAGATATCACCCACGACAAGGAAAATGACCACAGGGTCATTTTATACCCTCAGCATACTTATAAGCATAGTTAGTCGTAATTTCCGAACCATTTAAGATACAGTCACCATATTCAAACATTGGCATTACCTCCGACAAAGAAAAAGGTCGTAAGTAACATGTATGCCCTAAGCGAACTTAAAAAAAATACCGATGGATCTACAGTCCATAATAGTGATATGCATTGCTATCACATCAAGAAGTTTGGTAAAAGCTAGAATACTCGTCAACTAACGAATGATCACAAGGACAAACCGCAAAAATGACTACAATATGTCAAGTGTGATACGCATTATGCAACTTGTAAAGATGGTTTTCCTTTTCTTGTCACGAAACAACACATATTTAAACCATTAGTCGCACAATAAATATGTTCCTGCTACACGCTAAAGCAAACATATATAAAAAATAATTATAAAATCCGATATTTATAAGTATTTAACAATCTATGTATATTTGGAGAGCATCAAATGCTAGCCATCACTTTAGTAGAAAAAAATACGTTTGCGAAGCCAAGAAGCACAGGTGCGATAAGGGCAACACTGCTGCACACACTGATGTAAACAGATATAAAAACAAAATGTAAAGGGAAAATAGATACAAGCCCTTACCAACCACCACAATTACATATTATGCAAGTGTAGAGTTCTGTACACTGTGTGTTAAATGTTGCTATACACTACCATACTGGCGTGGTCAGTACAACAAACGAATTCCTTACGAACTGACTGAAACTAAACCATTGCATTCAGTGCACAAGCAACACTCACATCACTAGCAGCGGAACAAATCCTACCCGGCCGACTTCGCACGATCAACTTACATCGTGAGTATCTGTAAGACTTTCCGAGCCAGTTGACTAACAGCGCGAACACCGTGCAGGTCTCGGCTGGTCGAACAGATGACACAGAACACTAGCCGAGAGAGAGAGTTGCGTCAAGCTCTAGGGTGGCAGACCAGCCGAGTCACACATGCACTTCTCTTTACTAGAGTAAATCAGTAATATAGTACAAACTAACAATTTATCATGTTTTAAATACTACACTTATATATATGTAATTATTTGAATACATATCATTATATAATCAGAACTGTAAGTGCATACGAAACAACATACATTAAAACCATTAATGTTGCAAGAGAGACGACACTACTATGTGCTGAGACAAAAAGATTAAAAAATTTATGATAAAAGTAAATAGTTATAAACATTTACCGGTAAATTCATATTGCGTGGCATCGTGTGATGCACATTATGTTAGGCGAAGAAATTTCCATTTCGAAGTGAGGAAAGATAAGGACAACTAGGTACGCACACTCATGTAAACTAATATAAAAATTAAAATGTAACGGAAAATAGTTATAAGCACTTACCAGCCATCGAAATCATATATTACACATGCATGTCCCTTATGAGAAGAATTAATTTATACAGTACAAGGTAACAATTTATTTCGTTCTAATACATCAAGCAGTAAATATTAGCATGAGACTTTAAAATATAGCTTCGTATAAATTGCTCTTTGTAGTGGATATCGTTTCTGCCCATCCTGCACACTATTAGGTATATAAAAGCAGTTCGGACCACCACTGCTACACATCGCTCAGAACTTATTTCTCTCGTCGAGTTGTCATAGTGAAAATGACGGGTTGATATTCGTGTGGTCAGAAAAGTGTATAGCCTATCGTAACATATGGAAAGGAATAATCACTTACAGCACCCGACAAAGATACCGAACTTGCATACCTGTCTAAAGAATTCCTTCTTGCATATAAACGACATGAAATAAAATCAGCCTACAAAGACCTATCTGTCTATTTGCAACAGGAAGAAGAGATTCTTCACTGTTCTCCCATGCCTACAATGTTTTCCAGGTAGTACTACCGTTACAGAAACACCAAATCCCAGGAGCTGGTGTAAGACACATCGGGAGCGAGCAGCATCAAAAGAAAAACGAGCCACCTCCAACACTGAAAGATGAACGGGTGTAAAGAAGTTGAGAGATGGAATTTAAAACTTTGCAGGCTAGACAGCGATCGACCTCATTAGGTAACATATTTCAGTCCAGCAACCATTCTGACGTTTGTACCACACAGCCAGCAGTCATCTACTGAGGCAACTCGAGACGAGTAATGCAAATTAGCATGCAGTGTGAACATTATACAAGCGAGAATCATGAAAAATGAACATAATTTCGTTGTCGAGCGTGGTGGTGGAAAGCGGGCCGTTACTACTACATTCAACTACTACGAGCGTACACTCTGCTACAATATGAAGACGGAATCAATGGTTGAAGACCTACCATCTGTAACACCGTCAACATCGTCAAGAGCATGGAGCCCTGAAGAGACACTACAAGCAATACAGTATCGTTGTTACTACTGCGATTGTGTTTTCTGCTACAATGTGAAGATGGGCTCAATGGTTTGAGACTTATTATCTGTAATGTGGACAACAGCAAGGGACCCTGAAGAGGTATTTTCGCATCAACACACTGAAGGTTGGAACTCATATTTGTTTTATACCCACTCCATTTCCAAAATTTCTAATTTTCATCCAATCAAAAAGGTAATTTTTCCAATCATTGGTATACCTACATACATGATGTTGGACTTTGACTAACTGCATAGGTTATCGCATCAATATTAGTTATTAAAAATTTTAAGTTATCCATTTTCAAAAATATATATTTTCATGTAATTTTATATTTGTACATACAGTACAATGGTACTTTATACAATACTTTTTAATTGAATTCATTTTAACTCTGTACCTTTTTAATGTTGTACGCACATTGACTAGACAATCACCGAGTTGCCATGTGATTGCAGCTGGCCAATGCATGCAGGCATTCAGGCATCGCATGCAGGAGTCAGTTTGCAGGAGAAGTCTTTCCATGAATCTTTCCCTCAATCTCGCAATCTTTCCATCAATCAACACTAAAACCTCCACTACAATGAGCACCGCAATCAGCACCGCATACACCGCAATCAACACTGCAGACACCGCAATCAGCACCACAATCAGGGTATATTTAGAGGCCATTAGGAGTCATTTGCACAGCAGGAGGGGTCATTTTCGGAGCAGGAGGCGTCATTATGTGTCATTTGGAGGTCTTTTAAAAGTTATTTAGGGATCATTAGCAAAGCATGGGGGTCATTTGCGGAACAGGATAGGTCATTTGCGGAGCATAAGTTCAAGACAAGCAAAGAACTTGTCTGAAAGAAACTCTTGATAATGCAATCAAGGAAATATACAAAATGTCTGGTTAAACGGGTGCATAATAATGCTTAAATCTCACTGATGAAATGAGATGTTACTAAGTTACTATATATACAGCAGTAGCTAGGCAAAGTAGATATTCAAGTTGCTACTGCAGAAAATTAACACCAGTTCTTTCATGAATATGATGCAAGCCAATGGGGTACGAAGTCTGCTATAGAGCTTACCTCTTTGGATGTACCATCTCCCACTTCTGGAAAATTACATAAAAACAGTGTTGTTACTGTGGAAAGATCTTCAAGAAAACTGACATGCTCTGAGACATGAGAGAACCACCTGTACGAAGAGTCCTTTCGGGCGATGAAGCATTACGACATTTGTACAAAGCAGTTAATGCTCATGCAAGTCGATTCATTGAAGGAACACATCGAGATCTGCAAGAGTTAGTCTGCTGGAAGCTAGCAAGTAATGTCGCCAGTACCCCATGCTTCATCCGTGGGTACTGATTCGTCAGGCGATAATTATGAGACAGTTATTGCTAAAGATGGAATGAATGCAGTGAAAACGGAACTTCGTGTTGGGAGTGCACCAAGGGGAAGGTGACACCCACCTAATGACGGTCTTTCCAGCTGGGACCCGTAGGTAACCGTCATCCCCGGGCATGACAGGAAATGAAACCCTAGAATGGAGCGGCGCTGGAATGTAGAAGAGTCGGTTTGTCTAGAATGTGCCTTTGCAAGACATTCGCGTGAATTTGACGAACTTCGAAATAAACGGTCGTCGACTCTAAATACTGATGATGACCATGCGACTCCTACAAAGAAAAGTAAACTTGATATTGAGGACGAAACAGAAGGCGAAGAAGATCACGAAAACAGCATTGATGATAATGACTATGAAGACAGTGTTGATAAAGAATCTCATAAGATGGGTGATGATTTGCTCGATGTTCCCACACATTTCACCAATGAGTTTCCTTCGACAAGTGGTGTGAAGAACGCCGAAGGCGTCAAGAACGCTCGTTCATTTGCTGCAACGAGCGAAATGAAGAAGGCAGAAGACGCTGAGAATACTGACTACATGTTTACCGAAGACCCGAATGAACTTGATGATAGACTCAGACATTTGATCNAGAAGACGCTGAGAATACTGACTACATGTTTACCGAAGACCCGAATGAACTTGATGATAGACTCAGACATTTGATCGCTTTGCAACAAGATGTAGATTTCTCACATTAACGAGATATCTTCTACCATTAGTGAACTGAATGATCGTTGTTATAGCAAATGAGACTGTTGGCTACTATCCAGGATCTGCAAACATCTGAGAAATGTAAACTACGAATGTATGAAATAATTAGAAATATAGAATGTGTATAAGATGTAAGAAAATTAAATTTATGTATACTTAAAGATATGGGTTAATTTTATTATTCAGACCGTTCTGTTTTTCAAAAAAACACTTATTTATTCAGTAGCACATACAATCGATTGCGCGAGTAGGTTTTAGATAGAATTTATGCGAGTGTGTGCAGGAGGAGGGGACATGGTAGGATCTGAAGTATTATTCCTTACTTGGGTAGATTAAAAAATCCGCTGAGTTCTGTTAGTAAAACGAATGAACTGGGGAATATTTTTCAGGAATATTTCGCAACTGGTTAGTTGTTTTAATCAATTATATTAGTCGACTGTTTCGAGATTGGTTCTCATCAACTGTTGGTATTGCAAAGTGGTATGGTGGGTTGGTCTTGACCATTGTTCTAGCCATTTTTGGAGGAACCGGTTGGAGTTTCGTTTAGTGAAATGTAGAGGGGCAGAGTATCGTGTGGTTGATTGAGGGCGCGGTTGTAGGCGAGGGGATGAGCTATTGCGAGTTATTGTGGATGGATTTTGAGTTTGATAAAAGGGGAGGGTGGATCGGTTGAATGTGTGGTGACATGCGTAAATGCTGATGGTGACTGAGCCATATAAGTAAATGGCGAGGGAATTAGAGACACGAGAGAAATATTGTCTATTGTGGAGGAAGCGGGAGTGGGTATATGTGCTATATAAAGTCAATAATTAGTTTCGGGTTTGCTAGATTGATCGGCTATATAGCCAATGAAATATAGAGGTTGCGGGTTCTGATGTCTGCCGATCGTCGTACCAGGGACTGGTTGTGCTCTACTATCTTTACGAGAATCGAACTTTTAGGGTCACACACTTCCAACTTGGTTTTTCGTATTATGTATGTAAATTTTACTTCATGGTATTTTATGATTTTTGTAANGGGTCACACACTTCCAACTTGGTTTTTCGTATTATGTATGTAAATTTTACTTCATGGTATTTTATGATTTTTGTAATTTTTCGCGATTTCTTAATGGTTTTCCGAGTTCATGGTCATTTGGGACAAGGTCAAGGTTTCAACATCCAAAATGGGTGTCGGAGTTAGTGGTGAAATTTTTTCCTGGATTTGTATTAGTTTCTTTCGGTTTTTTGCGACTTCCTCTCAAGTTTGTTATGATTGACTTATTTCTGCTCGACCTGACTTGGAGTCTCAAATCCTCCTCTACTGCTCTGAGGTTAAGGGATTCATTCCACTAAAAGCCTCGCATCCTCTTGCTCAACTGAGTATTTTTCGGCATTTCCTTCGAGGAACATCATATCCGTTTTCCTCATTTTTGCATTTTTTTTCAAAGTTTTTGGTTATAAAACTGATTTTTGGGAAAAATAATTTATTTCGGGAGTAATTTTTGGGGTGAAACCAGTGATTTTGTCGGTAACATGGCCACCCAAGGCCTCGGACCAACATGGCCGCTGGTCGCGCTTACAAAGATGGCGGACAATTCCTACCTCGTGTCCCTAAACCCTGTCCCAAAACCTACTAATATACACTACTAATGTACATTAATGTCGATATCCTGAGGCCCTGAGACGGAGCAGTGACTTAATAGATGTGTGTGGGAAAATGGGTTGTACCCCAAAGTAGACCTTCTAGCCCAAAGTAGAGTTTGCCATAATTCCCACGCGCAGAAATCAGAATGCGATGCCACTGTGAATTGAGCCAGGTTTACCATGATGGAAGGTCATTTAAACAGTGTCACGTAATTGTGGAACAGCATGTGAAGTAGGTCGCGCACAAGAACACTGGCACACGATTATGCCGCTGTGTGGTCTAAGTGGTTCGAATGCAACATTGAAATACGAATTTTAACCCCGTAAGCATGTATGCCACTTCAATAAAGGCCAGCTAATGACCTAGCATAGTTTTATCGCTTCTTATCAAGGTTGGAGTAGAGTGGCTTCCTACAAACTGCACCTGACTGTGCGCCATGCACATTGCACTACATTCACCAACATTTTGTCAAGTAGGGAAACCATAATAATTACTACTATGGTACTACACTGAAGAGTAAAAAAAACTGGTAGGGGCGTGCGTATGCAAATAACAGAGGTATGGAACCAATCAGAGAAACACCATGCGGTCGGCAGCTTCTATATAAGACAACAAGCGTCTGGCAAAATTGCTAGATTGGTTACTGCTGCTACAATGGCAGATTATCAAGATTTAAGTGAGTTTAAACGTGGTGTTATAGTCGGCACACGAGAGATGGGACATAGCTTCTCCGAGGTAGCGATACAATTTTGATTTTCGCGTACGAACATTTCACGAGTGTAACTTAAATATCGGGAATCCGGTAAAACATAAAATCTTCGACATCGCTGTGGCCGGAAAAAAATCGTGAACGAACGGAACAAACGACGACTGGTGAAAATCATTAAACGTGACAGACGTGCTACCCTTTCTCAAATTGGCGNAAAATCATTAAACGTGACAGACGTGCTACCCTTTCTCAAATTGGCGTAGATTTCAATGCTGGGGCATCAACAAGTCCCAGCGTGCGAACTATTCAACGGACCATCATTGATATGGGCTTTTGGAGCCGAAGGCCCACTCGTGTACTGTTCTTGACTGCACGACACAAAGCTTTATGCCTCGCCTGGACCCACCAACACCGTCATTGGACTGTTGATGACTGGAAACACGTTGCCCGGTCAGACGAGTCTCGTTTCAAATTGCATCGGGCGGATGGACGTGTACGGGTATGGAGACATCCTTATGAATCCATGGACCCTACATGTCAACAGGGTATTTTCAATCTGGTGGAGGCTCTGTCATGGTATGGGTCGTGTGCAGTTGGCGTGAAATGGGCCCCCTGATACGTCTAGATACGACTTTGACAGGTGACAGATACGTAAGAATACTGTCCGATCACCTGCACCCATTATTCATGTCCAGTGTGCATTCAGACGAACGTGGACAATTCCAGTAGGACAATGTGACATCACACATGTCAAGAGTTGCTACCGAGTGGCTCCAGGAACACTCTTCTGATTTTAGAAACTTTCATTGGCCACCTAAATAACCAGACATGAACATTATTGAGCATATCTGGGATGCCTTGCAACGTGCTGTTCAGAAGAGATCTCCACCGCCTCGCACTCCTTTGGATTTGTGGACTGCCCTGCAGGATTCATGGTGTGAATTGCCTCCTGCATACCTTCAGACATTAGTTGAGTCCATGTCACGTCATCTTTCTTCACTTCTGCGTACTTTCGGGGGCTCTACACGATATTAGGCAGGTGTGCCAGTTTTTTTTTTTGCTCTTCAGTGTAATTACATTTTTACTAATGTTAACATATATTTTTAATAATTTATTATATGTAAATTTATATCATTTATAAAACATGAACAATTCCATAACTGATATGGATACGCATTAAATAAATACATAGTTACATGCAACCAGAGTTATTGTCGTTATAGTTTTGCTTGATAAAAGTTCATATTTGCAAAATGCGCTAAAAAGCATCAAAAACGGAAATACGCGTACATTTTAATTAAATATATATATTCTTATTAATTGATTTTCCAAACATTTAAACAAGTAAAAATATTCTAGTTAAATGTTTTACGGCGTTAGGAAAGTTTGTAGGTATTTTTGTTTGATATGCAACATTAGTCGTGCTTTTCTGACAATGTTGTTAGTGTTGAGCCGGAGGTCCCATCAGGCCTGGGCCTAGTGCGGCACTTGTTAGGGGGCGGCATGGCATAGCGGAAAAAGCAGAGGAAAATATTTGTATCGTGCTTTATTTATATAAATTGTTTATGATCAATATAATACATGTGTTTGTTGCCTCTGCACCCGCCAGTGTCAGCTTCAGTGTCTTCATCGAGGGAGAGAGACTGGTATGGGCGGAGCATATATTTATTTTGTAAATCTTAGCGTTTTTTCGGTTTTAAATTTTTGCTGCTGTATTATCTGACGAATGGTTGTAATTTGTTTTCAGTTATATGTTAACACAAGTATATATGTGTCGAAGTTCGTGATTGTTAATAAAAACGTTTTACTAATATTGAGAGCAACAAGCACGATTGAGGCGCGGCGTTGGAATTAGCTGTGTGTAACCAGACCTTAAAATGGAAACACATTTACTTTATTAACAGCTCTACAGAATATAACGTTTTAGCATTTTAAAACTGTGCAAATACAAAATATTTGATAGAAGCAGTAAACCAACACAGATATTAGGGGTGAAACAAATACTGTTAAGAGTTAATTGGCACAAATAATTTGTGCATAATAATTATATTACCTATGAAAGTAAAAAAAAAACAATTTTAAACGTACATGAACATTATTTGAGCTTTTACAAAAATGTGTGTATTTTTGTAAAATATAGAACCATAACATAATTAATTTTAAAAATGGAATTTAAATTCAAGGAAAATAATTGCAGAGACGATATATTTAAGACGGCTGATATTATAGCTTCGGTTATTTATCACATATACTTTAAAAAACCAGTCGTCGGCAGTTAATTGGTATCCAAATAGCTGATGATTGAAATCACAATTTGAGAAAAGTAGTCCGCACTGACTGAAGAGGCGGTGTTTAACGTTTGGATTTTTTATTGTGTTTATGGCTGATAGTGTTGTTGTTTTGTTATGACGTCACTCAGTGTGCTCACCAAGATGGTGCGGGTAAAGAATAATGTTGTTTTCCTCGTCTGCACTTGTTAAATTTATTATAAGGAATTAACGCTCCTTTGAACACTAAACTTTCAGCATAGTAATGATTATTGTCCTCCGGACGAATGCGTCGTTTCCAACGGAACGTTTGGTCCACTCGGGCCGGATGAAACCAGTTTTGTTGTTCGTTATTTTGTGACGAAGTTGCCGCCTATTCTAAGTGAATAATGATTTGAAGAACTGTGGTATCACGTAATTTATTTTTTGTTTGCTTCGTGTTTGTGGTTGGCGGCGTTATTCATGTTTAAATAATTTTCGTTGACTAAAAGTTTTGTTAAGCAACCTTTGTTCCGTTACCGTTACGATTGATGTCTCGAACTTATTCACACTGTCGATATTCGGACATCGGCTATAATGGATGACAAGATCGAAGTGTTGACAAGGCAGAGGCAGCGTGCCGAGAATCGACTACTGCAGTGGCGTGTGGTGAACTGTTGCAAGGTAAACTGGCGTTAGCTCAGTGCTGTACCCTGCTGCTTGCTAGTTTACACTTCCACCACTAGAACGTAGCTCGGCAACTGACGACACAGGACGTGTGTAATGGACCCCTTGCTGCTCGCTTGTGAGTGGTCAGAATGCATTCAGTTTCCCCAGGCAGCACGGAGGTAACTGGCTCCTGCTGCGTGCCCCGAGAATGTACAGTAGTGAGCAAGCACCAGCTTACCTTGCAAAACGTCACCACACGCCACTGGATTACTGAAGGTAGCACCATAAGCCGACGCAGTTGTTAACAATTCGTCGCAAAAACAGTTATTTATTGCAACATGTTGGGATTCGCGGCAGATAAGAGCTGGATTTAAAGATGACCACTTACTCTTGGAGTTACTCATGAAAGACACAGAACATTTTAATGAAGGCCTTCATAACAAGCGGTTAGACGACTTCGGCGACATCTATTATGAGGTTATGTCAGCTCTAGCGACCATCCAGGAAGATCGCAAGGAAAAGGGCGGTCGCCAGTTCGCCTCGCCACAAATCTCGTGTTTCGCTTCCTACAATCCATTTACCATAATTTTCTGGAAAGCCAATTTTCTGGATAACATCTTCAATTGGTTATCTACACTAGTGGTGAGTAATGAACATTTCAGCAATGTTGTAATCTGTCATACTTGAAATATTGACTGCCAGCTGAACCATTGTCGTTGATTCAAGCCCTGCCATTGACTGCAGATAATTTTGTTGTTGCTTGGAAGTTACTCGATAAGACATTCAACAACAAAAGGATCACAGTGTCTTATCATTTAGATGCGATGGTGCAAACCTCAACTGTTTCTTTGTCAAGTCAAGCCATTGTTACCACCTTTGTTTTATTATTGACAGAACATGTGGCAGCATGCTTGGGACCCACGATTATTATTGTATCTTTTGGAAAGGAAGTTGGACAGTCATTTGCGGCAACAGTGGGTATTTCACATAAGTGGTAATGCCAATAAGTTGCCTACATTCAGTCAGTTTTTATCATTATTGGAGGTTCCCATTAACTCAATACATCGCCGGTGAATTGCCAACATTTCCCGTGCGTACTACCAACTGGGAACATGTTGCACATCTACAATTGGCTGACCTCCTGTTTGCCCCCCCTGCATATATTGATGTATTGATCGGGGCTGACATGTTTCCTTACATTTTTACAGGCCTTAGACTTTGTTTGTATCTAGCCTACAGCAACCGCCATTAGAAATGTTGGTAGAGAGATTTTGGGAAGTAGATCATATTCCTGCGAAAAACTTTGTATCCCCATGAAATTAAATGTGCGAGTCAGTTTTTGAAGCAACCCATCGACGGCAGCCATCAGGTCGTTGTGCAGTATCACTGCCATTCCGTCATCTGAAACCTGAAATAGGTGAGTCAAGAGAATATGACATATGCTGCTTAAGGAGTTTGGAACGACGCCTGCAAAAGCAGCCATAAATGCATGCAGATTATGTAGCTATCATGGATGATTCTTGCAGTTTGGTCATATGGAACTGATATACAACTCACACGAGAACTTGAAATTGGCGAACTATCTGCTGCATCATGGAGTAATCAAGGAAGACCGTACAAACGCGAGGTTTCGTTTCATCTTCAATGCATAAGCGAAGATGCAACATGCTGCCAGTCTTAATGACATGCTGCTGACTGAATCCAAACTTCAGACAGATATCAGTACGATTTTACTACAGTCCCATATTCCAGAAGTAGTTTTTACAGCGGAAATTAAGCCGATGTATAGGCAGATACTGGTTGAGAGTGAACATCAAGATTATCAGCTGATAGTGTGGCATGACTCCCCAGGCGAGCCCAAAAGAGATGATCGTTTACACACAGTGACGTATGGAGTGTCCTCAACCCCATACCTAGCCATCCATACACTCAAGCAGCCTGCAGAAGATGAACAACACAGGTTTCCTAAGGCTGCTCACATCTTGCAGACAAGTGTGTATGTAGATGATGTTACAGGGGCAGTCAGTGTGATTGAAGCAATTGCGTTGCAAAAAGAGTTGACAACTCTGTTGCAGGCTGGTTTATTTCAACTCAGGAAGTTTTCCAGTTCTCATCGAGAAGTACTAGCATGGCTGTCTCCAGATGAAATGCAGCCCTCCCAGCTGCTGTCCTTCGATAAAGACAACCCTTCAGTTACTAAGGTGCTGGTATTGCATTGCAGTACTACCTCAGATTACATTTCATATCATATAACTCCCACAAGCATGAGGCAAACAAATCATGGTGTACTTTCGGAGATAGCTAAGATTTTTGATACACTTGGATGATTGACAATTGTTCTCCTTTTCGCTAAAACACTCATGCAACAGTTGTGGCTCAATACGACTGGCTGGGATGATGAGCTCCCACCAGACATTCTGCACAAGAGGGAAAACATCAAACAAGACCTGCCATTACTGTCATGCCTGCAGTTGCCTCGCAGTATTCCCGAAGTTCTGCAAGGTGTTTATGAATTAAATGGATTTTGCGACAGTTCAGAAGTGGGATATGCAGCATTAGTGTATCTTAGGTAAGTGTATCCAGATCAGCGCATTAAGGTGATGCTGCTTATTTGAAAATCCAGGGTGGCACCAGTGAAAATGCTCTATATCCCCTGACTGGAACTATGTGCTGTTCCTATGGTGGCGAATTTATTGGACTTTGTAAAATCGGTCTACAACAACACACTCGCGATAATTAGAATGTTTGCATGGCCAGACTCCCCTGTGGTGTTGCACTGGGTTGCATCATCACCTCATAGACGGAATACCTTTGTGGTGGACCATGCGAGTTAGATACAAGAGTTGATTATGTAAATTGTTGGAGATATTTTGTTTCAGAAGAAAATCCTGCAGATTGTGTCTCCCGTGGTGTATTGCCCTCTCCTCTCAGCTAATCAATCATGCTTTTTGGTATCTAGGCCTCATTGGCTAACATATTCGTTCATCGAACAACAAGATACTCCAGCATTTGTTAGTGTGAGAATGAGTGTCTCACCTGCGAAGACAAATCTGACTTGATTGGTTGTACAAGGATTTCCTGGGACCTGTTTGCTCATTACTCAACCTTAGGGAAGCTGCAGCGAATGACTGATTATTGCCTTAGGTTTGTGCGCAATTTTCGAATGTCCAGAGAAAAGAGAATGGTAGTACTTGTGCTAATAGAGGAACTTAAGAAGATTCTTCATGTCTGTCTGCAATATGCTCAGTTATCGTTTGCAGTAGATATAGCAGCAGTAGAAAGGGGCCAACTGTGCTCACCATAAATTCGGTGCTTGAACTCTTCTTTTTATCATGAAGTAGTTCTCAGTGTAGGCGGAAGGCTGTCTCATGCAATTCTTCCATATTATGTGCAGCATCCGTTTTTTCTACCTAAGCGACACGCTCTTACTGCATTGCTAATTAATCATTATCATTACCTTCATCTTCGTACAGGTCCTCGTGCTCTGAAGTACATACTCAGTCAACAGTTCTGGATCTTATTAGCATGGTCAGTAATTAATCAGGTTTTGCAACATTGTGTTAAGTGCTTTCGCACCAAGCCCATTCCCTTTTCTCCAGCGATGGGTGAACTACCTGCTCATCGGGTACAGCAAGTCAGAGCATTTAAGCACACTAGAGTTGATTATGTTGGTCCCTTTCATGTCACCATGACTTGAGTACGAGGGTGCAAGTCCACCAAAGCATACATCTGTTTTTTTGTGTATGGCTACTAAAGCCTTACATTTGGAGCTGGTGTCTGATTTGGCCACACCCATGTGTTTTTGCTGCCTTTCAGCACACTTACCTATATCACTGGAATGTTTTTTCTGTGCAATTAAATTTTAAACCTTTGCGTATTGCATATCCTGGGAAAACGGAATCCTTTTACTTGTCAACCATTGCACCATATATTTTTTCAATGTGTACTTCGAAAGGACTTGATTTTCTTGAACTGAATAATAGGGCGCATTGTTCATAAAAAAATGTTTTCTCATAGTTTAGAATTTTACACAATTCATATATTCATAATACTTTTTACTCCTCTTTTAGCATACTTTTCGAATGAAAGATAGGCTTATGCAATCACCTGGTCGTCTGAAATGTATGTCACCAGTTATTAACAATAAACACGACAACCGAATTTAACCAAACTCGGTCCACATGTAATATTTAAAAAGGAAATTAGACTGGATACTTATTTTCAAAAGGCGGCAATTTTTCAATCTTATGTCAGTATGAAATATTTAGGGAAACAATTATCCGATTTAAACCAAATTTGGAACATTGACAGTGTATAATATAGAAAGGTCGGCCTAACGTGGACAACACCCCCCCCCCAATTCTGGAACTGTTGCAGATCACGAAATGCTGTTTTCGCTTTATTAAATTACGTACGGAGGCAAGTAATTTTTTCGCAAAGTGACTATTCATAACACGTGTATGAACAGAAATAATTAAACCACATATGAATTTTCGCCTGTGAACAATTATTTATTTCAATGGCAACTGAAAGTATCTGCAAAGAGGAATTCAGTGATATAGCATAAGCAATAGGAAGTAACACAGAAATGCCAAGAAATAAAGCGCACAGCTGCAAGCAACACACGCCGTGACTTATTCTGGCGGGACCGCTTCCTAACAGTAGCACAGTACTAGTTCCCGTAATCTGTTACCCATCAACACGATGTGTTGGCACATGTCGATGCAAACCCCCACATGAGTACGCGATAACTTTCCCAGGTTCGTAGGAATAAATAGAACAAGTGCATTACGGATACTGCACCAGTGGAAATTCCATCCATATCACATGGCTCTTCATCAGGCAATATGAAAGTAATTTCCAGCAGCGTGTTCAGTTTTGTAGATTTTTTCTGATGTATGTAAGAGATGAAAGCAATTCTCTGATGAAAATACTATTTACTGATGAAGCGACCTTCACAAACTATGACCGGGTAAATTTACGAGATTTGCACTACTGGGCGACGGATAATCCACGTTGGGTCTGGCATGTGGAGCACTAGCGACAGTGGAAAGTGAACGTGTGGTGTGGAATCGTTAAAGACTACGTCATTGGGTTATATTTTATGATAAAATGAAACAACCATGCTAGTTACTGACTAGTGATCGAATGAATATATTTAAAGAACCAAAGAGTACAAACCAAAGAGGACAAACCAAAGAGTACAAACCAAAGTGTACAGACTATTAGACGGCAGCAGTAGTTACTTATTATGATATTATAACAACACCCCCACTATATCAAATAAGTATACACATTTAAATTATACATACATTCTAATCAAATTGAATACCCAACATATTCATGAGGGGATACTGTTTAACAGTGTTCAAACTCTTGGTTAACAAGTCAGCTGGCATCTCATTTGTCTCCAAGAATTTCAGTTCTACAATTTTATTACTGTCACATTCTCTACAAAAATGATAGCGCACATCAATGTGTTTAGTTCGCTTATGGTAAACATTATTTACAGAGATTTTAGGTGCCCCTTGATTGTTATTAAACACAGTTATAGGATATAGATCTCCAGTTATTTCACACAACAAGTTGCGCAAATATATTGCTTCTTTACACGCTTCTGCGACATCCATGTATTCTGCTTCCATGCTTGATAAAGCTAAGGTTTTCTGTTTCTTTGTTTCCCATGAGATTGCACACCCAACCAATACAAAGCACAAGCCAGTGTATGACTTCCTATATAACCATTATTTCCCCAATCAGCATTACCAAACCCTTCTAACTGCGGATTTCCGTTTTTTTCTATATTTTAGACCAAAATACTTTGTTTTCTTTAAGTACCTTAGCCCTCGCTTAGCATACAACCATGTTTCCTGATTATAACAGTTATGAAATTGGCTTAAGTAACTAATCGCAAATGCTATATCAGGCCTAGTTAAAACCGCCAAATACATAAGACTTCCAATAAGCTGTTGGTATGGCATTTGGTCTTTACAATTTTCCTCTTTATTAATATTTAAATTAACCTCTAAAGGAATATCTGCAATCTTACATTCTGTCATATAGAATTTTTTAAATAATTGGTTTATATAATTTTTCTGAGTCAACGTAATGTCACATTTAGTTTTGTCTACATTTACACTCATTCCAAGACATTGCTTAACCTCTCGTAAGTCATTGATTTTAAACTGTGACTCTAATACATTTTTTAAACACATAGTTTCATTATCATCATTAGAAAAAATAAAGAAGTCGTCGACATAAAGTGTAACAATTGTTCTGCGGCTATTCTTATTTTTGGTATACAAACAAGACTCTATCTTAGAACGCTTATAACCCATTTTGATGAGACACTCATCGACCTTCTTGTACCATTCTCTTGAAGACTGGTTTAAGCCATAAATGGCCCGTTTTCATTTAAGTACCTTTCCACAACTTTTTGTTACAGGAAAACCATCTGGTTTTTGCATATAAATTGCTTCCTCAAGCTCCCCATTCGAGAAAGACGTAGTCACCACAAGATGTGTTATATTTAAACCTAACTGAGCAGATAATGCAAATAACAATCTCAGTGTTGTATGCCTAACAACAGGTGAAAATGTCTCTGAATAGTCCACACCTTGTTTTTGCATATAACCACACGCCACGAGCCTAGCACGATAACGAACATTATTATCATTGTAATATTTCTTTCTTAGAACCCATTTGCGCTTCACAACCGTACCCCTTTTTGGAGCACCTAACAACTCCCACGCACTATTATCATCAAAACATTTAAGTTCTTCATTCACAGCTTTTAACCATTGCTCTTTTTCAGGTCCTTTTAGTGCTTCTTCCGGAGATAAGCCGCTCGCATCACCAAATACATTTTCATCAACGCACATATCTGAGAATCCTAAACGATCTGGTTTCTTTCTGCTCCTCATCGGCCTGTTTTCTGGTTCAGTCGCTTCAGAAGTATCATCAGTGTCTTCACCTTCACTTGGTATATACAACTCATCAGATGATTCTACCACTGAGGCTTCAATTTTTGCAGAAGTGTCCCCCACTGAATCTAACCTTTCTTCTTTTTGTTCAGCATGAGATGTGCTCTCATTTACTGGTATGATAGCTTCTTCCTCCATGATGATGACATCTCTGCTAGGTGTCATAAATTTAGTCCTTGGGTTGTAAAGTCGGTAACCTTTGACATTTTCTGGAAATCCCATCAATATATGTTTCTCTCATGAACCATCACAGTACTGCCAAATATTCTCAGATGGTTTATGTCAGGTTTTCTTCCTGTCCACATTTCAAATGGCGTTTTTCCATCCAACACCGATGCTACACATCAATTCTGAAGATAAACAGCTGTGTTTGTCGCCTCAGCCCAAAATTCTTTGCATAAGTTTGCGTCAAAAAAACAGGCACCTCGCATTCTCTACGATTGTGCGATTACGGCGTTCACATAATCCATTTTGCTCTGGTGTGTAAGCGTTTGTTTTTTGATTATTAATCCCTTCCTTTAGCAAGTATGTATCAAATTCTCTATTACAAAACTCACCTCCATTGTCACTTCTCAATGTTTTGATTCTTTTGTTAGTTTCATTTTCCACTTTTGCTCGAAATTCCTTAAAACAAGTCAAGGCTTCGCTTTTGTATTTTAGAAAATATACACATATCATGCAACTATAATCATCGACAAACAGCATAAAGTATTTAGAACCACCAATGGATTCTTTTTCCATAGGTCCACAAATGTCTGTGTGAACTACTCCGAGTATCTCATTACTTCTTGAACCAACATGATCAAAAGGCAGTCAACTTTGCTTACCTTCACAGCAAACAGCGCAAGATGACTTTCTTATGTCAGCTTTTTCATCAAGGTCAAAACCCTCTGTGGCAGTTTTCATTTTATTCAAATAGTTGCTGTTTATGTGACCTAATCTGGGATGCCATGTGTTTGCAGACACCACGGATGCAGCTAGTACACTTTTCGGCATTCTCAACTTGTAAACTCCATGTATTAACGAAGACGTGGCCACTAATACACCATTTGCATTGTAAACATCGCAACCTTTCCCGGCAAACTGTACCTTATTCCCGTTGCTAATTAACTGGCTCACGGACAACAGATTAGTCGTTAAATCTGGTACACAGAATGCGCCTTTCACTGGCACCTCAAACTCACACTCTTCAGTTTTTGTTACAATATCGACGTCGTCGGTGCACAAAACCCGAACTTTATTATTGCTTGCAACAATAATTTCTTTATTTTCTAGGTATGAAGAATTCCTAATCCAACTTTCATTTGCCGTCAAGTGCATGCTTGCACCCGAGTCAATGTACCACTCATCTTTGCCAAATTTCCCGCCTAGGAACACTGCACTGAATGCGTTTGTTTGTTTACGAAACATCTTCTTGAGATTTGAGCTGCCAGAATCATTTGGGCACTGGTTTTTATAATGACCTAGCTGTTTACATTTGTAGCATTTGACATGTGCTTTGGCGTTTTCTACATTTTTGCTTCTGCCTGCCTTGACATTATTGTTAGGTTGCCACTTCTGCGAACTCGCAAATGCGCCGCTAACTTTATTACGATCTTTCACGTTCACATCTGTTTCCATATCCAACATCTTCAATTCAATGGTGTCCTTTGTGATGGGAATTCCTGAATGCTCAACGGCCATAACCACAGGGGAATATTTTTCCATCAATCCAGCTAGCAATAAACATCCGATCCCCTCGTCACTGATGCCAAACCCGGTCCCACATAACCTCTGACCGGTTTCTACCATTTGAGTTACATACGACGTCATAGAATTGCTGCTTTCCAGGCGAATAGAGATTAAATTCCGCAGTAAACTTATTCATCTAGAAATACCTGCATCGTCGAATAGAGCCTTCAGCTTGTCCCAGAGTTATTTTCAAGTCGTCACATTCTTAATATGAACGAATAACGTCGAGTTGTTTGTCATGATAGTTTAGCCTTGGTCTTCGCGTCATCTGCGGCTTCTACACTTTTCCCGGTAACTGGTTCAATACAATGCAGCGTGCCCTCCTGGATTAGAAAATTCTCCGCTGCGAAAGTCCACTCACTGTAGTTTTCCTGATCCTTCAACTTTGGTACGTTGACTAGATAGTTCGATGCCATATTTACGACTTACACGAATACAAATTGTATCACTACGAACTTCCATCACAGTCGTATACCGTCGTGAGAAATACTGTATATATCGTTTATTTTTACTGGAATTATGGGTCTAGGCCCATAACCTAAAAAGAAACAACCGTGCTAGTTACTGACTATTTATCGAATGAATATATTTAAAGAACCAAAGAGTACAAACCAAAGAGGACAAACCAAAGAGTACAAACCAAAGAGTACAAACTAACTAGATGGCAGCAGTAGTTACTTATTATGATCTTATAACAACATATTCAAGGGAAAGATACCGGTTGTAGGTACGCACATTTTCTCAGAGAGATCTTACTGGAAGATATACCGCTCGACATACGTCGTCATATGTGATTTCAGCATGAGGGTTGTCCTGCGCATTTTGCTTTTTAGAATTGCTGGCGAGGCGAGTGTTAAATGAAACTTTCCAAACTGGTGGTTAGGGCATGGTGGTGTTGTATTATGGCCAGCTCGCTTCCCCGACTTTCGATTTTCTACTAGGGGGATACTGAAAGATAGGGTGTAGAACACGGTTCCTACGACGCCAGAAAACATGCGGAACGCATTGTGGCAGCTTGCAGAAGCAGTACGCCAGAAACACTTACGGCCGCTCGTCACGCGCTACATGTGCCTTTGCAGATGTGTATTGCTATCGATGGTAAACACGTAGAGCACATGATGTGAAAAGACCTAATGTGAATTGTTTCAACCATAACTGTGCTCTTTAGTACTATGCATGCGGATACGATTGCATTTTTCCTTGCGTTGGTTTGTTCTATTTTTGATGTGCATCTGTACGCACTCGTTACTCAGTACAGCTAATGACTAGGATACAAACCTCCTAAATTTCGTTGGTATCTGAATAAAATGTAATGGTTTGATATCAGACTTGTACTCACATCTTTTCTCTTGCTCCATTAAGGTAAGCGCAACACTAAGGAAGTGGTCCCAACAGGATGAGTTATGGCGCGTGTTGCTTGCTTACAGCAGTGAGTACAGGTTCACTGCCCCATGCTACCGGCCCACTTAACTTAATCATATTTGCACATTATTTATTGGCGTTTCTGTGTTACTTTCCATAGCATATGTTATATCACTGAATTCCTTTTTGCACGTACTTTCTGAAGCAGTTGAAATAAATGAATGCTTCCAGGGGAAAAATCATATGTGGTTTAATTATTTCTGTCCGTACATGTGTTACGAATAGTCACTTTGCGGCAAATTACTTACCCCCATACGTAATTTCATTTAGCGAAAACAGCATTTCGTGATCTGCTACCATTCCAGTAATTTTGGGTGTGTCCAAGTTTGGTTGACTATCCTGTAAAAGCATTTCATTTACTAAGGGATATAAACCGCCATTTGGACGATAGCACAAATTGAAAAATAAAAATTCTCCATTATATCTCGGGAATAGTTCAACCGATTGAAATTAAATTTGGAAGTTTGACAGTGTATGACGTAAGCCATGAATTAAGAAGTCTGTAAAGTTATTGGTCGGCCATTTTTGTATGAATGTGCACATTGAAAAATGAAGTTCTTATGTTACAACTCGGGAACCATTACACAGATTTAAACCAAATCTGATATGTTTGCAGTGCATTATATTAGCATCGAATAGTGATATGTTATTAACTAGCCATTTTGGAAGATCGTGCAACATGAGAAATACAATTTTTATGTTATATCTCGGTAACTACACAATATATTTCTGCCAAATTTGGATATTGTAGGCCATTTTCATGTATTCAATTTAAATTAATAGAACACTTATTTTTAAAATGGCAGTTATATAAATATTTTAGGTCTATTTGTCCAGTTCCGATCAAACTTGCTATACTTAAATTATCTTTCACAAGCATAAAATATGTCAATACGTAGCCTCTTTTATACGCCATTTTATAAGACAGCGCCATATGAAAATAAAGTTTTAATTATATAATTGGAAAACACTTAACCGATTCCTACTAAATATGGCACTCAAGTAATACTACGATAGAAAATATAAACTGGCATGTTTTAGAGCGTCAGACAATTATTTTCAAAATGGCGGGCATATAAAGAATTTAGAATACTATGATATATGTGCAAAACCATCTAACATATTTCAAGCTAACTATGTATGCTGGCAGTCAGTCATCAAATTTGTCTACCCAGAGCTTCTTTTGTCTCCTTTTTTGTAAAATAGTGTCACATAAATAAGTAAAGTTTTGACACATCTCGGGAAACANTATTTCAAGCTAACTATGTATGCTGGCAGTCAGTCATCAAATTTGTCTACCCAGAGCTTCTTTTGTCTCCTTTTTTTGTAAAATAGTGTCACATAAATAAGTAAAGTTTTGACACATCTCGGGAAACAATCAACCTACTGCTTCCAAATCTGACAAACAAGTAATAATGTGGAAGGCCATATAAATTGACAGTCTATGTTTTAAGATGGCCAAGCGATTATTTTCAAAATAGCACCAATATAAACATTTTGGCATAGCATGCTATATCTACGAAAAAATGTAACCAATTTCCACATAACTTTGTACTGGAAGTATTTATGCAAGCATCAAATGAGTAAATATATAAACTCATTTGTTCGCCATTTTGGAAGATAGCACGACATGAAAAATTAAGTTTTCTTGTCCTATCTCGGGAAAATATTAACTGATAAGAACCAGATTCAGGCGACAAGTTGTGATTTTGTAGTCTATCTAAATGTTTATGGCTTAAGGGGACAATCACATATTTTCAAAATCACAGCACTATAAATTCTTTGTCAATATGCTACATGTCCTAAACAATTTTAACCGACTTAATATGTAACAGTATCTATAGCAAACATAGAATGTGCTAATAAATTTCCATTTTGTTCTCCATTGATGATATTACCACTTGAGAAACTTGAGCTTTATTGTCACATGTCCGAGATCAATCAACCAATTCCCATCAAACTTTTCACACTAGTGCTACAGTAGGTCATCCACGTAAAGGAAAGTAGGCTCGTTATGTATTGCTATAACTTCATGCTTATGTTTAAAAACCACTTCCTTCAGTTTCCACCTCAATAATATGTACTTCCTTTTGTCCTGGCTAAGGAAGGTCAAACTTCACCTTAGAGTAATGAGAAGCTTAAGGGATATTGCTACTTTTCTCCGTTCCAAATAAAAATATTGAATAACATTTCTGACTATTCTTCTGTACGAGTCACAGTGTATATTTATTTCGTGTGGACGTTTTCGGTGTTTTCCTGCAGATGATAACTAACTGTCGCCAGCTTAGGCATCTTCTTTGAAAACTCTGGAGGAAACACTTGTGAAAATATTTCCATCCAATTTAGTCCGAGACATATAAATCTGGCAGAGGCGAAGCATATTTTCACTGTCTTTCAATTTCTTCTTTATATTTGCGTACCACACTTCTAATTACTGCCCTCCATCCTTGAACGTGCCATACTCTAGTGTACAGCCGCGCAACCGAAGCCAACTGGCAGCTGACTGGAGTGACATGTTGCTTTTGGGATGGTTAGTAGCGCAGCTACACTGTAGTAGTCTATTCGCGGTTTCTTCACACTTTCATACAATCACCCCACGTATGACGTGTTTGGTTCTTTCCTAAATATGCCACGTATCACAAGCCTTTTATATTCCTGTTCATAGAAGTACCTTATGTTTTTAAAAAAATTGAAAAGTTGTTTGTTTTTATCAATAAATTATAAAGTTTAATGTATAATTAAAACGAGTGAGAAAATAGGGGCGTTGGTAAAGTCTAGTAAGAAGTAATTCTTATGCAGCTAATATTACACTGTGCGCGTACGTATGCTGGGCGTTGCCCCTTTGGAGTCGTTTTCTAGACTAAATTAATCTTTGTTTGCACGAGGCGGAGGAATATCCTGGAAGTAGAACTTTAGCAGGAATTCAGAAAATTAGAAAGTGTAACAGTGAATGGACTATACTCCGGAAGCACGTATACAGGAAGGCGGAGGTTGTGTGGTCATACCCACTTTACCTCTCCACATACAAGCATCTCCTGAGCTCCCTACTTTGTCTAATGGCCGGTTTCACCACCACCTAAAATTGAAGTGTTACTTAAATCCACAGTAAGTAGCACTTAAGGATGCATACTATTTCACCAACTATAAGTGACCTCTAAAATGCCTTCGGTAACCCTTTATTTAGGGGCCCGAAATCTGGCACTTGAATTCTTATGGCCCCCTTAACCGAGAAGTAAACTAATTATAAAGAAAAGGAAATGACTGCTACCAAATGAAATTGGTGATGCTATTTCACACATTGTACCTATATGGATAACCCCAAAAAGCGTTGCACAGTATAACTTTTGTACTTTAATAATCGAGTTAATAAATAAAGAATATTTTTNAAACCAATATGACTGCTGGCTTGTATATATATATATATATATATATATATATATATATATATATATATATATATATGGGTATTTTTTAATGTTTAGATATTGGCAAGAGGCAAAGACAAGAAATAGGTAGCTGGCTGATAAAATGTGAATTTTATAGAGTACGCACAAGCCCCAAAATATTTTAATAAAATAAATATCATGGCTTTCATTACGATACCTACCAAGTCAATATAAAGACATTATAGTGGTTAATACATACGAGTCCGTTACAGCTTCGTTATGTTCTATTACATGCATGTAATTTTCATTGCGAAATTCTGTCTCCAACATCAGGCATATATGTACATCAACAAGATGTTCCAAAAAGAGGGATCGTCATAATAATATCAATGTTTAGACAAATTTTACTCTTTTAACATGAAAATGAAGATTTAGAAACAGCAAACTACGTTGCCTCTGTGTCTTTAAAAAATGTAATACAGTATAAACGTATACCAAACTTAACGAAACTCGTACAAAGTCTTAAAAACACAGTAGTAATATTGTGCGCAAAACATACAACAGTTCTATCCTTTGCAGCGGAAAATCACACTTGGCACTGACGATTAATAAACAAGAAGTTACTTATAACTAATGAGCCTACTTTCCTCTACATGGATGCAAATAAATTTTAGTAAAGTTCTTGAAAGCATAAATGGTAGGTCGACGTTGACGTCTCATTGATAGCAACATCATTAGACATGAAACCAGAAACACGTGAAAGAGTACTGAAACAATAAAAATACACGAGTGACTTTTCCGGGATTCTAATTCAGAAAAACTCGTAAAATTGCACTAGCTTGCAATCAACTGCATCACGGAGGTAGGATTTGGAGCATCAACTTTGTATTTAATAAGTCTAATGTTTTGAATAATAGGTTTTACTAACCTGAAATATTTACTCGGCCATCTTTGAAAATAAGTGTCTAACCCACTTAAATTATATAAGTTCACATGGCATATCATAGCGCTGTTTTTTAATAATTGTCTGACCCCATTTTAAAAATGTAACATTCCATGGCCTTCTGTAGGTGTGCAAAATTGTGTGGAAATTAATCGAATTATTCAGAAAATATGACAAAATGTTAAGTATACTCACCTGAACCTACTTTGCATTAAATATGGCAAAGGAGGATCTCTGTATGCATATCGGTAAATTCATCCCCGAGATATGGCATAAAACCTCCATTGATCATGTGACGATCTTCATGAATGGAGGGCATAAGGTTTATAAATTAGCACATTTGATTATGGCCATAGATACAATACACAAAGTTAAATTTAAATCTGTTACATAGTTTCGTAGATATAGCACACTGAGCTAAAATGTTTGTATAAGCGCCATTCTGAAAATTAGAGACCTACGCACTTAAAACATATAAATTAATATAGCGTATTACAGTACAATGTATTCACTAAATTGTAAATAAACCGGTCGATTGTTTCCTGAGATATGGCATAAAAACTATATTACTTCTTGTAGGGCTATCTTACAAAATGGCGGAGAAATGAGGCTTTGCATGGAACGTTTTGACGGATATAACTGAAACCGTAAGCATACAAAGTTAAGTTGAAATTTGTTTTGTAGTTTCGTAGATAAAAAATTCAGAACTAAAATATTTATATGGCTGACATTTTGAAATTGTGCGTATGTCCCTCTCAAAATTTATCAGTTTACATAGTCTACCATTGTAATAATGGTTTGCCAAATTTGGTAAAAACAGTTTTTTTTTGGGATAACGTAATTTTAATTTGTCAAGTGATACCATTTTACAAAGTGGCGGACAAAAGAGATTTTGTGTGTACATATTTGATTTTTGTAATATGTACAGCCATCATACAAAGTTTCATTGCAATTAATTACATGGTTCCGACGATATGTCATACAAAATTAAAATAACTATATGAACGCCATTTTGAAAATAAGTGTCTAACACCTAAAACATATCAGTTAACATAAACTATTTGGTAGTAATCGGCCAATTTGTTCCCGAGATATGACATAAGAATTTTATTTATTCGTGTGGCACTATCGTAGAAAATGGAGGACAAAAGAGGGTTCGCATAAATACATTTGATGTTTGTTATTTATACTTCCAGCACACAAAGTTAAGTTGGAATTGATTAAATGGTTTTGAATATATAGCATACTATGCCTAATAATATAGATGCCGCAATTTTGAAAATATTTCTCTGACATACTTTATATATATTTGTACATAACAACAGCAGTAGTAATACTTGATTACCAGATTTAGGTAGAAATCTGTCCATTGTTTCCCAAGAAATTACACAAAAACTTGATTAACTCATATAGCATTATCTTACAAAATGGCGGACAAAGTTGTTTTTTTGGCTTATTTGATGCTTGTTATTGATACTGTCAGCATACAAAATTTGGTTGAAATTGGTCATATGGAATGGTGGTTATATCAAATAAACCAAAAATTTTGTATGACGGCCATTTTGAAAGTAATCGCCTAATAAAGTTTAATAACTTATATTTACCTGACCTATCATTGTATTTGTTACTTGCCAAATTTGGCGAAAAAAGGTTGGGTAGTTTTCGAGATACAACATAAATGCTTTATTTTTTAATGTGGCACTGTTTTCCGAAATGACGGATCAACAACAATATTTACTTCCGAATTTAATGCGTACAACTTGCGCTATAAGCATACACAATTTGGTTAAAATCGGTTAAACGGTTTTCGAGGTACGACAAATAGCCCTAAATTTCAAAATTGCTGCCATTTTGAAAGTAAGTGAACTGGCGTGCTCAAAATCTATAAAAGTCACGTGTCCTTACTAAGTACTATAGGTGTGCTGAGTTTGTTGAAATTAAGTTCACGCGTTCAAAAACTGAAAAGTCGGGACCCACATATGCACAGCAGACACACACATACAAACACGCATACACACATACAGGAAAGCTATCTCATAAGCCTTAATTTCCTTCGGAAAGACGACTAACAAGTAATCACAAAACATTGCGTAGTTACAACACACTTCCATGATAATAAAGTAGCCTCTAGATATTTGAAACTTATCTATTCACGCAATTTTACATCACGGTTAGATGAAAGTGGTCCTTACAAAATTGAGTTCGGTAATGCTAAAACACTTCCACTTCCTTAGGGGCTACTTAAAATTAAACGTCCCTTCGCTGGGGCTAGTTCATTTCTTGTTAGTTAAACAGGCGTAAGTGTCCGTACTCCTCGCAGCTTCAACGTCCTTATGTCCTTCGAAGCTAAAAGGCATGAACTCTTGTCCCAACACTGGTCACCAGGACATTAACCACCCACTACTAGAATTTCAATGTGCTCTNTAAAAGGCATGAACTCTTGTCCCAACACTGGTCACCAGGACATTAACCACCCACTACTAGAATTTCAATGTGCTCTCAATCGTGTTCTCATTTGCCTGTCGTATCTCGAGGTTCCATTGGCGGACTAGCAATGATTGAACCACTACTCTGCCATACCATCCATCAGCTAAACTGTTTTACCGACCGTTACTCCATTAGTTTACACGAGGATAGTAGCTCTACTAGCCCGGATGTCCTCCAGTTGAGTCTCTCGCTGTGACACAGCAGCACGCCTACTGCATTTCCCTCAGTAATAGAAAGGCATTAGTATTTACCACATCACAGTGATGCACGCAGGTTATAGACGTCAACTGCTGGCAACACAGGGCTCCGAACCACTGTGTTGCTGATACGGTGCTCTCACACAGCGGCTTGCCAAAGGCGAGGCTCGGACAGTAACATGCCTGGCCTTGTCTCCACGTGGACACCACTGACCGCTAATTTTCTGTTCCGTTGCTGGCTGACCCGCCGTGCCGCGTGGCTGCTGTCCCGTGGCAAATATACGGTTAAATGGCCTGCGTGGGAAGTAAAAACACGAAAGTGTTTGGATTGTGAAAGTGGGATGTGCGGCGACCGTGTCGCATTCCTACCGACAATTATCGTGCGAAGAAGGCGTGGAAGTAACGTTCCTGTAACTGATTGCTCTGGTAAATAAAAAAGGGAGTCTCGCCTTGCGGGAAAAAATATATATATATATATATATATATATATATATATATATATAGTTTTAAAAAAATACATGTTTATAATATAGTTAATGTTTATTGTTCAAAAATTAAAATAAGAATTAATCTTGTGCAGTCTGTTGGGTTGGCTTCTTATATTTTCCGGATGAGCAAATTTGCTTTAACATATCAGGTTCAGTTTTTAAGTAGGAATGGAACTGTTGGCATGAGTTGTTTATGTTACCCTTTATTATCAGAATGGATTTTAACACTGGGACTCCTAATTGTGTTTTTTTACTCGTCTATATTTTATTCATATGGAATAACACTCTTTCGACTGGAGTGTTACTACCAGGCAGACATAAAATGTACTCGATTATTATACAAAAATTCGCATAATTGAGATTATTTGTTTGAAAGTGTTTGAATATTTCAACCAAACGATCTTCAGCAGCAATATTCTCAGCGGTCCATTCTGTTACTTTCTCAGCTGTAATATAACTGGAAATCAATGAAACCTCGTCAAACACTCCTGTATCTTGACTGCTGCTGAGAAATCCCTTCTCTATAAGCAAATCCATCACACTTTGAATCTGCTCCCACGTGGGGACCGTGGTCAGGTTCGCCCATCAAACACTTCTAATTCTGTGTTGAACTGACACCACTGCTCCAAGTATTCTTTACTTGTCTTGTAAAATTCTGCTGCCGTTGTTTTCACACCTTCCTCAGTGACAACACCAGTTTCTTGTAATTTCAATAATATACTACGGGCAGCGTGGGGAAGAAAGAATTAATTTTGTTTCAGTGTCAAATTGTCTGTGAGCCGATTAATTTCCTTCGCGGTCTCTATTGCAGACACGGTTTGTCCCTCGATTTTTGACACAGCTTGATGAAAAGTAGCTGCCTGTGCATGCATAAAAAATAACCACAATTCAGAGCTTTCATTCTGAAAAAATGCTTTTTATATATTTGGGCATTTATCGATGCTCAGAAAATAGTTTTTTAGAAGCTGAAACATTTCTAAAACTCTCTCCAGCTCGGGCATTAACGCAAGCCATCTAGTTTTACTGTAGCCTAGAAGTTTCTGATATTCTGTGTCAGCTGCATTACAGAATTCTTTAAGAGCTTCAACGCGAACGCTTACAATAATACATTCAACATCAACAGGAAGACAATCTGGAGCTGTTTTAATCGCATTGTGGATTATGTGAGCTCCACATCCAATTCCTATAAGTTTCGTTCCAAGATACTGGTTCAATTTGGTGTAAACATTATTAACTCCTTTTCTATTTTGTTCTCCAAAATTACAGTTTGTGTTGTTTCCACAAAATGCCACAATTTTTGGGTTTAGTTAATTTTTTGTTATTACTTGTGTCAAATAATCTACAATAATATCCAATATTTCTCCTGGTTGCTCTTCAAATTCTAAAATCTTGACTTGCACTCCTTTTGTGTGGCAAAAAATAGAGGTCTAAGATCGGAAATAATTTCGTGGAGTCATGATTTGAAGCATCTGTTAATAAAGTTATAGAATTAGCTTCACGCAGGTGCTCCTTTAACTCACGTGTTGCCATAGGTGCCAACACATTAACAACAATAGCCTCAGATTTCATACGAGCGCACCTAAATTTTTGTTCGAAACATGTCCGTATTAGGTTAGAAGCACAATCATTCGAGCGAAAGCTATGATTTTCTTGCACAGTGTGAAAAGCCCAAGCACCTTCTGCCGCGGCAACTTCAAGATCTTTGGAAGACGGTGAATCGGTTTTCTTAAAGAAATTAAGCATCGATGAGCCTTAAACGGCAGCATAATTGGATAATCTGTGTTTTTCTGAACGTTAATGTTTCTCAATATCACTAGCACCAACATGTGCAACACTAAAATCTGTACGACACTTTTCACATGTGACGTCTGTGGGAACACTTTTTTGATTTATAAACGGATACTTGGTTTGCAAATTAATATTAAAAGTGCACTTGCGTTTAGGCATTTTAAAACTGATATAATCACATAAAACGCAAAGATATGTCTCGCGGCGACTGCGTAATGATAAGTCAAATACTAATCAGTTACTTACTGACAGTTGAAACATTNGCAAAGATATGTCTCGCGGCGACTGCGTAATGATAAGTCAAATACTAATCAGTTACTTACTGACAGTTGAAACATTCACTGATTCGCCACCTCCCCCCGCCCGTCCCGTCACCACGCACATCACGCCAACCCTCTCCATTCCCCGCGCATGCGCAGTACGGCCCTGCAACATGGCGCAGTACGGCCCTGCAACACGGCTAATTGCTTGCTGCTTTTGTTTTGTCAAAGCGGGACATTTTTACGAATTGTTAGGAAAAGTGGGGACAGCGGGACACATAGCTTCAAAGCGGGACGTATGGTCACGTTATGTACGACCGAGGCGAGGACACTGACCAGCCTTTTGAGTTAGTGGTTCGGCCATATTGGTTGGAGAGTCGTTGTTCGCGAGTTTACGTTCATCTCAGCAAATAGATAGTCTGGGTACACAACATTTTCAGAAAAGATGAAAAAAACCTTATCACTTGATATGATAAAAATTAAAATCTAAGTTATTAAGTGTATTATAAAAAAAATTGCGAAAATAGCAAAAAGGAAAAATTATTGCATTTAGAGAGCTTCCCCGCGCAGTTTCGTCAAGAGTTAGGAGAAAAGTAGAACCGCACTGCCGTTGTTTTCATAGCAAGTAATGTAACGCCACTGTTGCAATTAGCAGAGGCGGGAGGGAGCACTGCACGCGTGTTATTGTCGCCCATATCCATGTCTAGACCCGCGGGGGGATTCCCAGGTGCCGTTACGACCAGCCGCGGAGCGAGAGTCCAGCAAGATCAACAAGGGAATAGTTGCAACTCGACGGTGTGATGACACAACCTTACCTTATTCATTTATTTGTCCAAATAGCTTCTACTCTACTGCCAACGTTACAACACACGGTCAACTACAAAAAGTCCACTTTGATATGTTGGAAGACAAGTAGCATGACGTCACTAGACCGTATGTTTTTTTTAATTTTAATACTGCTCTACTTTTCTTGGGCAAAATTATTGATTATAATATATTCGCAGTTTCTCCACACTTTTTTAATCTAACATTTGAAAAATCTTGATATGTATGACGTGTTAGGTTATTTCCTAAATAGGCTGTGTGTCACAATCGTTTTGTACTCGTTAACAAAATGTACCTCATTTTCGGTTAAATTTAACTGTTATTAATGTTATATCTATAAGTTATATTTAATTTCTAAGTAACATGAATGAAAACAGTGAGAAAACAGGAGTGTTGGTAATGCCTAGTAAGAAATAGTAATTATGCAGAATATTATGAAACTGTGTGCGCACGATTGCGGTGCTTTGTCCTTTTGGTGCAATTTTGTAGGCTCGGTTAAACTTTGTTTGCAGGGCTCCAAACAAGTTGGAAGTTACCGTCAGTGGACTGTGCATCATTAATCCGCAATTATTTTATACCATAAATGCGTTTGTGAGAATGGAACAAAACTTTATTAACAGTTTCATTCAAATATTCACGAATATACATGTGGCACGAAATAACGAATGTGACCGGATCACGGACAAAAATGGCTGTGCTGCGACCATCAAAATTAAAATATAGTAGCCAAGCATGTTTATGCAATATCTAAAGATAAATACTACACCATCGTTTATTGTGTATTTACGCAATATACAGGTAGCCAAAATGTCGATGTTATAAAATGGTAGAACCTCAACTTGGGGTATCTTAGGTACGGATTCATGTTAGCCTACATTACAAAGTAAATAAAGTCTTATGAGATCACTTTCCTGCCTGTGTATATGCGTGCAGGTGTGTGTATGCGTGTGTCGGCGTGTGGGTGTCGCTCCTTTTAACTTTTGTACGCTTCGAACGATTTTCACTTAACTCGGCACACACATTGAACTTAGTAAGGATACCCGACTTTTATAGTTTTCGACCACATCGGGTGATTAGTTTCAAAATGCCGGACATTTATATATTTTAGGTGCTATGTCTAATCTCGGGAACCATTCAACCGAATAAAACCATATATGTATGTGGACAGTACATCATGTAAGCATTGAATTAAGAAATGGGTATTGTTTTTGGTTCGCCATTTTGGAAGTTGACACCATATGAGAAATAAAGCTTTTATGTAATATCTCGATAAATACTCAACCAATTTGGACCAATTTCGGCACGTAAGTAATTCTATGGTAGGTCATTTAAACATACGCCACTTAACTTGATTAAGCAATTATTTTCAAAATGACTAATTAAAAAATATTTAATGTTTATTTAGTATATAAATGATATAGTTGGACCAGTTTCTACCAAATTTTGAATGCCGAAAGTATCTATTACAAGCATCATACGTGCCAAAAACAGCCACTTTTGTCTGCCAGTTTGTAAAATATTATCAAATGAAAGTTTATATCTATGGAAAAGAAAGTTATATCATATGNCCACTTTTGTCTGCCAGTTTGTAAAATATTATCAAATGAAAGTTTATATCTATGGAAAAGAAAGTTATATCATATGAAGGGAAAAAATTGAATGATTCGTACCAAATGTGGCAAGCAAGTAGTGCTGCGGCAGGTAATGTAAACGGGTATGTTTTAAGTGAAATATGCCCTTGTTTTAAAAATGGCAGTCACATAGCATTTTAACTTAGTATGATATATCGTCGAAACCATGTATTCAATTCTATCTTAACTTTCTATGCTGACAGTATAAACAACTATCAATTATGTCTATACAAGGTCTCTTTTATCCACCATTTTGCAAGATATCAATAACCACATGAAATTAAGTTTAAATGTCATATCTCAGAAAAAAATTACGGAATTTTAGCTTAAATTTAGCAAACAAGTAGTTCACCAGCAGATGACGATAACTGGTATGTTTAAAGTAGGTATGGCACTTATTTTTAAAATGGCTGCCATATAGCCATATAGCCATGCTATATCATCGAAACCATGCAATCAATTCCAACTTAACTCTGTATGATGGCAACCTATCAAGTGTGTACACACAAAGTATCTTTTGTCAGCCATTTTGCAAAATATTATCAAATGAAAGTTTCATATCTATGGAAAAAAACTGATTCCTACCAAATTTGGCAAACAGGTAGCACTATGGCAGACAGTGAAAATTGATATATTTTTAAGTGGGTCTGACACTTATGCCTGTAATATAACATTTAACATCACTATGCAATATCTACGAAACAAAAAAAATATTGAAACTTTACTTAGTAAGTTGACAGTATCTTTTGTAACCATCATTTTGTAACGGCCTCATTCCTCCATTACATTGTAAAAAAGCCCATTCCTACCGAATTCTTCGAAGAAGTTGTTCTATAGTAAGCCATATAATATTTTCAAAATTGTGGCTAGATAAACATTTAAGATTAATTTTGTATATCTACGAAACTATGAACCTGATTATAACTCAACCTTATACACTGGCAGTATCTATGAATATCATCGAATGTGCTAATACATAAATGTTGTCCATTTATGAAGATATTCACATTCAAAAATTGAGGGTTTTTTTATGTCATATATCAAGAAAAATATAATTAATTCCACCAAATTTTTTACACAATTAGCATTATGGTAGACCATGGAAACTTATGTGTTTTAAGTTGCTTATACAATAATTTTCTAAATCACGGCCCTGTAAATATTAGGTTAGTGAACCGTATAATTCTAAACATTAGACTGATTACATTCCAAATCAATGTTCCGAATCATACCTTCGCAGTGCAGTTGAATGCACACTAGTTTATGGTACGAGTTTTTCTGCGTCAGAGTCCCGGGTAAGGCACTTGTGTATTTGTAATTGTCTCACTACTGCTGCCTAAGTTTGTGGTTCCATCTCTAGCGATATTGCTGTCAGCGAGACGTCAAGGCCTAACTAACGTCTAAGATGTTAAGAACTTCGTTAAAAATTACTTGCACGCATGTAGAGGAAAGCGGGCTTATTAGTTATATATCAGCAACTTCTTGTTTATAGTTCGATTTGCTGGGACGTGCGCAAGTTGTGTGTATCGCTGATACGTGCTCGCGGTGCGTGTCTCTTCAAGTGTCGATCTTTACCGCGCATGTGCGCCTCCTATCATCGTCTCTCAACACTTTGAGATCGGTGTAGATTTACGGATATGCCAGACAACTTAGAAGTGAACAGCCTACATCATCATTTCATGATCATCGGCTATTTTTCCTCCGTCGTTTCACTTTTCACCGCCATACTGATCTGTAATTCCCCGGGTACACGATGTAATAGCATTTATTACTGGCCGGCTGTCAGCCATTATAAAGTCTCGTTTATTGTGCCTAATAATAAGGATTTTCTACGTAATATAATATACATTACATCATGTTTGTTTGCACTTCGATTGCTGCCATTGTAATATTATGTTGCGAAGAACTTCGTGAAAACTGATGGCGACATGCATCGTAAATGTCTTCTAAGAAAGTGGACGTCGTATTAACACGGGAAATACCACAAAACTCAGTTGATTTCAGCAGACGTAATGTTACGTCGGCAGCACTCAAAATGTTAAGGCCATGTTACACGATAATGGTTTATTTCATTATCCAAAAGAGATTTATACAAGGACTACATGAATGTAAATATTTGTAGTCAAATGATTATAGTTTTCAAAATATAACATGTAAAGTCGAAAATTTCAGTTTATGGGTGCCCAAGTTTCTATGCTCCTAACTAACTTTGCCAACTTAATGTAATGTGGTCTATATAATATACCTACACAACGTGTTAATTAAGTATAAAGGATATTTAACAATGGGTACGTGGGTACTGACATCCTGAAACTATTTTAAAATAGGTATTGATGTGTTTGCCAACGCATTTTTATTCGTCCAAGGGAAAGTTATAAATATAATGCTTCCTCGTCGAGGTGTTTGGAAACTCCATGTTCCTCTACTTACAAATATCAGATAACAATGTAAGCCATGTAGGCATCACGAGTCGTCATCCCTCCAAAGGTCTTCAATCCACTAGTGAAATCGATGTGACGACGAGCAGCTGGACTTGTCCGGGAAGAGGATGTCCTTAACCATGACTTCTCGGAACTTGGTGTAGTTACCGACCGAGGTGGCACTGCGCTGTAACTCGTGGACTGGCAATCGGGAGGACACTGGTTAGATTCCCGGTCCGCCGATCCTGATTTTAGTTTGGCATGGTTACCTGAAATATGAAGCAGGTGAATGTTGGAATGGTTCCTTGCTACATGTCCATGGCCGATCCCTTCACCGTTCCTGCTTCTATGAGCATCTTGCTCCGTCTGCAACGACCTCGCTGATCACGAGACCCACACACTACTTGCCGTGGTTGTTGCACGAGCCGAGACAAGTGCTCAAGTTATGTGTTATGTGCACCGGCCGGCCACTGTGCGAGTGCCTCCTCTTGTGTGGTTCTTCACTGCGTCATCACAAGTACGTCGAGTTGTACCTAGTTCAGGCTAGGGGAGTCTTTGTACGGTAAAATACAAGTCTGTCTGCATTACAGGCGTGCAACACTCAATCCAGCGTGTGGCACTTCAAGTGTAATCAGGAGAGTATAAGGGCAGTCAATCCCCGCCGTGTTGGAAGAATTTTCAACACAACCTTCCTCGCAAATTTTGCATTTTATTTTAGCGATTGACAGTGCATGAGTCATTGCTTTACACATTTGATAAAATTGGCATAGATTGATTATTGTTGTTAGTGTCATTTTTGTTAACACTCGCTAGAAAAAATGACTTATTTCATGCCAGCAGTCAATTTTCAAAAACTAGTAAATGCAGTAAAGCTGTAAAAATATGATGCACACTTTACATGGAAGAACATAAATATTTTTGAGTGTTTTTGTAGTAATATATTTTAATAAATTTTAACCAGAAAGATGTAATAATTTTTTTCTAATAACCTTATATCGTAACCAGTCTGTTATAAACTGTTTTCGTTAGAAACATCACTATGAAGCAAATATATTTGCTAATCACTATGGTTATAAAGGGCTTAAACCTACTTTCCTGGAGCTAGAAATGATATTCATGAGCCTGCCTTCTAAGTATTGGCAAGTTATATTCGCCGACCTAAATGCCTGTAGATATTCGTTTGCTTACGAGCCAACTTGCGAAAACAATATGGTCTAATACATAATTATAAAAAAATTATACACAAAAACATTCAATGTGAGCATAGGCACATATGATTCAAACCCCGACTGAAAATAACAAAATATTTTAATACAACATTTGCCATTAAAAAGTTTTCAAAATGGTAAATACGATGAATTTAAATTGAAAAGCTCTCCATTAAATTTGGTTATGAGCAATTTATGCATTTATAGAAAAAATATACAACTAAATGTTTGATACATTAAAATGTTTTTTTAATTGTATGAGGTAATGGTAGCCTCGTCGTTTGGTGACAATTGTAGCAGATTTTAAGTAAGTATCAATTCAGTTGCTTTAGTAGCTTAGTGGTAAGACTACCCAAATTCTCTTCGAGAAGATGTGGGATCAAATCTCCATTCTTCCATGAGTGTTTTATCTATTTTTAAATAATACCAAGTTTCACCGAAAAGAGTAAAATTTAGATAATTGAAATTTTACAAATCGATTTTACAATAATAATGCATTTTAAATACATTTTACTGTATTTTTGTTAAGATTTAAGCATTTTTCAAATGATAAAATAAATTTAAATAAAATAATTATAATCATTTATAAATGAATTGATTCCTAGATGTCTGATAGTTTTACGATTGATTTGCCAAGGTCGGCTGTCCTGCCTGCCCATGAATGCTCGCAAACTCAACTCCAGTAACCTAAATGTAATAAAAAAGTGTTTCAAATCTGAAGTACACCTTTTCATGATATTTTTAAAAAGAAAAAGTATACTGAAACAGAAATACTAAAAAAGAGAAAAATAATTATGACTATATAAACAAATACTTATTGCTGGTCTATATAGGTCTCGGATAGTAAAAAAACTTATATAAAAATTATTACTAAGCATTAAAATAATTACGACAAAATATTTATTCGTCCCCACACACACACACACACACACACACACACACACACACACACACACACACACAATATTACTTCTTTTAAACCCGAGTGGTCTAAGGCGTCTGCATGACGACCCAATCTTCAGCAGTTCGATCCAACCCTCCTCCAGACCTTTTTTTGAACTCTGCGAAAATGAAATAAATAGCAGCAACCTAGCGGACAACCCTAGAACCAACACGGTGGCCGAGCGAGAGCGACACCAGCACATTCTAGTTGCTATCTCCATAAACAAATATGGTGGTCGAACGAATGGCATGCCTCCTAGCAAGAGCCAATGTAAACAAAATACAAGTGGAAACTAGATGGCAGAGAAGATGGTGGACAGCAGAAACAATATGGTTTTATGGAATCAAGATCGCGACTATGAAGTCATCCAAGATGGTGGATCCAAAATAGTTGCTGGAAAGAAGATGGTGGACGGAAACCAGATGGCGGTTGGGCGGAGCACCCAAACCCGACCCTGGACCCTGTGCAAGAAGTAACCAAAGCATACTACTATAGTGCCAAAAATTAGTTAAACATTCTAAAATATAATTTATGAAAAAAAAAAAAACAGATGTATCAAAAACAGCGGGAAGTGATCACCTTGGATGGACACCCTCCCGGATTTATCTTGTTAAAATACGACTATATATTATACTTACAGAAATGAATGTGGTACAAAATAAGACATGAAACGAAGAGAGATGCAGAAACAGGTAGTATGCAGTCATAGAAATATGAAAGCAACAAGTACTATTAGAAGTTTTGGACTTCTTAAGGACTACTAATCGTTCAAAACAAAGTGAAATATGTTGGATTGAAACCACTTTCATTATAGTTTTTAATATTCGTCTGTGAGATGACTTGTGAGTTTGGGTTTGTTCAACTTTACATGGAAAAAAAATTGAATTGTCCACAAACACAATTTTTTAATCTTATCTTATTCACTGATCCATTTCCTGTTCAATAAGTGCGAACAAAAACCTGGTACAATGCGCTTCATTTTTAAGTTAATGTATGGACATTGAGAATGCGAGCTACATTCCACTAATTTCCCTATAATACACTGCAGCCACGCAGATACGAGCCAGGGGCCGCAAGTTTGACATTACTTAGCTCTTGACGTGCTTCATTTGTTAACATCAGTCTGGTTATATTCATGTCTGATCAATCGACATCTACATTAAGGATACTATTAGCTAGCGGTCCAGCCTCTAAACGACTCTGCAAGTCATTGACAAACTTCGTGAAGTCACTGCCGGGTCTTCATGTCCCCGGCCTCGCAAGCTGGCAGTGTGTGCCACATCTCTACACACTAGCCAGTAACTGCTAACACACAGGTGCCTGGTCTTCATGCCCCGGGCCATGTAAGCTGGCAGCGCGGACCACATCTCTACACACTGGTCAGTGACTGCTTACACACAGGATGCGTCATCTTTTTCATGTCCCGGGCCATGTAAGCTGGCAGCGCGGACCACATCTCTACACACTGGTCAGTGACTGCTTACACACAGGATGCGTCATCTTTTTCATGTCCCGGGCCATGTAAGCTGGCAGCGCGGACCACATCTCTACACACTGGTCAGTGACTGCTTACACACAGGATGCGTCATCTTTTTCATGTCCCGGGCCATGTAAGCTGGCAGCGCGGACCACATCTCTACACACTGGTCAGTGACTGCTTACACACAGGATGCGTCATCTTTTTCATGTCCCGGGCCATGTAAGCTGGCAGCGCGGACCACATCTCTACACACTGGTCAGTGACTGCTTACACACAGGATGCGTCATCTTTTTCATGTCCCGGGCCATGTAAGCTGGCAGCGCGGACCACATCTCTACACACTGGTCAGTGACTGCTTACACACAGGATGCGTCATCTTTTTCATGTCCCGGGCCATGTAAGCTGGCAGCGCGGACCACATCTCTACACACTGGTCAGTGACTGCTTACACACAGGATGCGTCATCTTTTTCATGTCCCGGGCCATGTAAGCTGGCAGCGCGGACCACATCTCTACACACTGGTCAGTGACTGCTTACACACAGGATGCGTCATCTTTTTCATGTCCCGGGCCATGTAAGCTGGCAGCGCGGACCACATCTCTACACACTGGTCAGTGACTGCTTACACACAGGATGCGTCATCTTTTTCATGTCCCGGGCCATGTAAGCTGGCAGCGCGGACCACATCTCTACACACTGGTCAGTGACTGCTTACACACAGGATGCGTCATCTTTTTCATGTCCCGGGCCATGTAAGCTGGCAGCGCGGACCACATCTCTACACACTGGTCAGTGACTGCTTACACACAGGATGCGTCATCTTTTTCATGTCCCGGGCCATGTAAGCTGGCAGCGCGGACCACATCTCTACACACTGGTCAGTGACTGCTTACACACAGGATGCGTCATCTTTTTCATGTCCCGGGCCATGTAAGCTGGCAGCGCGGACCACATCTCTACACACTGGTCAGTGACTGCTAACACACAGGATGCCTGGTCTTCTTCATGACCCAGGCCACGTAAGCTGGCAGCGCGGACCACATATCTACACACTGGTCAGTGACTGCTAACACACAGGATGCCTCGTCTTTTTCATGTCCCGGGCCATGTAAGCTGGCAGCGCGGACCACATCTCTACACACTGGTCAGTGCCTGTTGACGCACTGAGTCTCAGCCGGGGACCCCACCTTAATATATATTACTAACGATCACTTGCCTATCTGAATATATGTACACTGATTTCTTACATAGGTCAATACAACAGTGTAGTAGAATTTTATCATTTAGGATTGTCATATTAATAATATGTTATCTCGTATGTTATGAGGGTAAGTAACAAAGTAGGTTTCATTTTATTGTGGTTGATGAACCGGGAATGATAGGCCTAGATAAAATCACATTTATTTATTTCGGCATTATTACTTTATATTTCGTCATAATTCCCAAATGAAGATAGTAGACACGTTATGTATTATTGACATGGATTATTGAAGTTAAATCATAACAATGTCAACATGGTGGTTAGTATAATATTTACTACAAAGCTACCCCCACCCCTCCCCCAAATTAAACTTATTTCTGGACCCGTCCCTGCAAGCTGTTATCAATAACATCAAACACAAGTATGTATTTTGGTTTAGACATATGACAGAGTTTATTGCTGTGCACGTATAGTTACAAACAAAATATTTACATGTACAGTTACAAATAAAGTATTCGTTTTTTAACTTTGAAGTTTAATGGCAATGGCGAGTTCATGTTGTTATGATAGTATTATTGGAATGTGTTCATTGTCGACCATGAGACTAAACAAAAGTAGCACACACAGAGCTCGGCAAGACAAAAAAAAAACCTTTTACAACACCACAGACAGAAAATTAGGAAAAAACTGTTCCCTTGTCAATAGTCTACTGCGTTTGTTCTTCCAGTGTCTCATCTGAATAAGGGGACAGTCCCCGAAACGTCGTGAAGACTTTTGATTATTTTTGTGTCATTCTGTATCCTCTCTGTCGGTTCATCTATTATTTTCTCTAGTTATTTTGCGGTTCCTGTGTTGTTCGTAGTGTTGATGCTTTTGGTTTTATAATCTGGTAAGGAATACCCTTTCCTGACCACTTGTATGGTGTTTTCGTTTTTGTAATCGTGTTGGCTTTTTCTTTTGGTTTGTTTTGGTTGTCTGCCCTGTTTTGTAATAATAAGTTGATCATCCGTCTTTTTATAATTTTAATTATATATATACTATCTTTTACCCGCGGCCTCGCTCGCGTTGTTATAGTAACACACTTATAGGGAGAAATAACGGTATTTGTTAGTACACAGACACTGATCATAAACAAAGAACAGAGCACTAACGATGTCATTTTTTGGTGCTAGAATGGCTCTTTTACATAGCCACTGGTCTTTGTAGATCTGGGCAAACGCTAGCAATCAGTTCCTTATCACTCAGCACACAGCCCTCAGCTTGTTTCTAACCGCCCATCTCCCATTTTCAATAGTGTATCAGGATAATGTCCTGTATCAACGTCATTGTAGAGGTGCACTCTCATATTTGTCGTCAAGCTGAATTTATTGACATTTGCCCATAAGTTTGACGACTTGAGACAGGCTTCGATTTCATCTGCAGGTGTGCCTCACTGAATCACCGGTAGAGTTTGGCGGAAGTCACCAGCCACCCTTAACCACCACAACACAGTCATAAGGGATAACATAGTAATGTACTGATATGCAAAATTGTATACCTGAATCCACTCATAAGAGTTCTACACTAACAACTTACATTGACGCAGCATTGTACCCCGAGCGCTATTTTTACTAAAAAACTTCCTGAGGGAATGAGATATTTTTTCGGGATAAAAATTAGCCCATGCCACTTCCCGGCCCTCCAAATATCTCTGTGCGAAAAATCATGTCGATCAGTTGCTCCGTTGTGACGTGAACGAAGGACAAACAAACAAACAAAAAATACACTTTCGCATTTATAATATTAGTTTGGGCTTTTTTCTATTGACAAGGAAACAGCTTTTCCTAATTATCTGTCGGTAATGTTATAAAAGGTTTTTTTAGTTTTTTTTTGTTTTGCTGATTTCTGTGTGGGTGCGATTTTTATTTAGTCTCATGGTCGGCAATGGACACAGTCCAATCACATAATTATAACTAAAGATTGGTTAGTTGCAATGCTTAATATTATACATTCACCTGTGCATGAAAGAGTTAAAAACAGATGCAAGTAAGATGGGCTTGATAAGTTAACAAGGAGCCACATGGCCAATGTGTTGAGCGTCACAGGCGGCGTCTGTGGTCACGGCAAGATAGCCGCGGACCACGAGGATGTGAGTTCGAGTCCTCAGCAGATTTATATGAGACTGGTTAAGAGCGTGAGTTTCGACAACCGCAGTAAATACCGCTGTGCGTCACAATATGGCAATGGCAGGTGAAAGTGGCTGGAGGCAGGCGGGCCGCCGAACTGCAGAGTCGTGTCTACAGCAGCTGGACGCAGCAGTGTTAGGCAGCTAGCAGCTCGCTGCCCCAGTTACGTCACGACGACCAGGCTAGTGTGCGTGCGTCATCTCTCCCGTGCGTCACGTACACCGACTGTGCTCTGCTTCGCCTGCCCCGAGAACTACTCTCACATCCACGTCTTCCAAAAATCCTCAAGTGTGCTTACATTTGCTTTTAACCACACACCCATGCTTTTACGCAAAGAAAAAAACATGTTGGTTACTTGATTATATACCATTTACATTGAAACCTAGTCCAAATAAGTGTTATTTAAGTATACACTGTGCTTACCTAAGTGTAAGCCGCATGTCTTTGGCAATTGTGTAGGAAGAAAGGCAGTCCAATGTTGGAACATGGAGAGAATCTACTGCGCAGCTGGCATGAGCACTCTATCTCAAGGGCCGCGGTGATGTAGTGGTCAGGCTACTTGCTTCTCACCAAGGCGAATCGTGTTCTATTTCTGGCGGGGTCACTCCCGGTTTTTCGTATGTGGGAATCGTGCCGGACGATGACGCTGATCGGCGGTTTTCCTCAGGTATCCTACGTTTCCCCCACCCTTGCATTCCGGCGTTGCTCCATACTCACCTCACTTCACCCCCATCGGCTCTAAAGGCCTCGATGTTAGGAGCCGTCCAAATCTGTCGACTCTCTCATTAGGTACTAGGTAACGTCTCCGCGTGTCTTACCACAACGTCCACAGTGAACAACACGTACTGATAGAACTACAACTGCTGGCGGGTGAATGTACTTGATGGTNTTAGTCAAGATATTATCAGTTACGCGCTGGCTGATGCGCGCCGAATGTTTTTATAACAGTTAGTAGAAAGCCGGGCCGTTACTAATACAGCCAGCTGGGCCATACCGCCGGCCCTAGCGCAGGCATGTAGGAACGCGAGCGGCCAGGACGTGTGGCGCGGACTGTACACGTGCGACACTCTGTTCCGTGGGCGACACTTGCCACGGAAGTCTCCTACTCAACTGTAACGTGGACCGTTAGACGATGTTGCCCTACAATTGTTACATTTCTCTGCTGTTTAAACACACATGGCATCTTCACTCTTGACAAAGTTCACTTTGAAAGACAGTTCATACATTATCATTCATTCACTGAAGCTTTCTTAACCCCTAACATGTAAGACCGAGCATACTCGTCCATGTACATCATGTTATATAATAGTATGTAATAGCATGGTCGGTAATGTGCAAGATCGGGAGCTAGCACCACTACATACAGCGCCTTTCACTGCACAATACGGTGGCTTGTTGCTGGCACATTAACACTTTATAAATGGTTGCTGCCTGTGTTATGGACCAACTGAAACACATTACATAAGTTATAAATATCACGTGATATATAAATTTCATAAGTACTGTTCGCACAAAAACTTTTCTCCTTACCAACAACTGAAACCAAAGATTAATGGGGGTGTTAAAATGTTTAAAAAAATGTTATAGACAAGGAGCGCTGCAGCATGTAAATCAGTTTATATTTGTATATATCTGCACGCTGTTTCGAGCCACAGTTAACAGGGTCACTAAAATATCCAAAGTACAATTATTACCAAGTCAATAAAATGGTATTTGAATCATTCTAGTAAATACGTCAATCTACTCAGTCCTTTTGACAAAAATTGCAAAAAACAGCTACAGCAAAGCAAAGAACATCGACAAATTTCTCATACGTTTCACAATTTCCCACTCTTTCATAACCTGCTTGTCTGCATATTAACATATTAACACACTTTCTTGAAATTGAAAAATCACGAATGACATTGATGAGTGGCAATGTTATTGTGACCGTGTTTTACAGACTATCTTATCTAGGCAAAGAATACTCAAGTATACAGAGGCGGAACAGCCCCTTATAGAGTAAGTTCCAGTGGCACACGTCAGGAAAATGGCGTCACTGGCCAGGAACATGTCGGAACAGCGTTCTCCAATGAGCGCCTGGTAACATACTCTCCAGCCGACTGCCCAGACAATAGGGAACAGTTCGCAGGACGCATTAGCCAATCAGGGACTAGGGTCGTTCCCAGAGACCCGCGCAGCCAGTCAGAGAGTGGTTACACACATCAGAGGGACCGATACACCACTACTATGCACCTATCTACTGCGAGACCAGCACATGCTGCGCTCAGGTAGCTCATGATGCAAATGGTCGGCGTACTTTCAAATACCGATATTTCCTATTGGGTCAACAATAACACTCAACGATTATCTGCCAAATTCCGTACCTACCCACCTACCCAAGTATTCAAGATACAATGAAATTTTGGCTAGAGAATTCTGTGATAAAACTACGATTTTACGAACACGTTATCACTGCGAACGAACGAGTTTCACTACAGAAACGAGAGCAATTATTTTGTAAGTTTCGCTGTTATGTTACAGAAGAATACACGGCAAAACTTACGAAGCTATACAACGTTAATAAATAGGCGAAATATCGGGAAAAAATAATTTTTTCCAAACATATAGTGGCTGTTTGATGTGCTGTAACTGGTCTTATACTAATGGCGCTACCGACTAGCACACCGCATGCGCAGCTCGTGACAGCCAACAGCCGTATTTACACATTCAGCGTAGATAACAGAATATTAACTCATCCAGTTTATGGGGTAAGTTAGAGTTTCTCACTATTTACTTACGGCTTTGGGCAGTGGCGTAACTATACTGTTGAGGCCCGTCGCAAATTCATCGGATGGGGCCCTCCCTCAATGTAAAGAAGCTCAACCAACGCTTTAGTGTGTTTTTACTAAATCACTAAGTAAAGTACGTACCAACGCTATTATAATTATTGTGTGCATTTTAAATGATTTTATAATATCTTTTAATTTAAAGAGCTTATTGAATTGAAATAAAATTTTTTATTTATGGTCAAAATTGTAATTATTAAAATTCCTTTTTTCGGGTTTTCTGTTCAGCGAAAGTGTTAATGACAACATCACAGTTCAAATTTCGGGGCATGAAATGTTCGATGGATAGAATAGCTAAGTTGCGTAACCTTTCATGTCCCATAGAATTTCTTAAATAAGTTTTTATCAATTTTAATTTTGAAAATGATCGCTCAGCACTAGCCGTAGTCACAGGAATGGTTACAAATGCCAGACGTTCATCCTCGCAATTTTCATCAAAATGACGTTTCACCTTCCTCTGACGAGTTTTAGGAAATTCAGGGTTGATAAATCATTTTTCTGCTACACTATTTGCTTGCGTTTTTAAATCTCCAAGTTCATGTCTATAATTATCAAGTTCTTCCAGACAGACTTGCAAACGCTTTGAGGCATTTGAAAGATCGATGGCTTTTGACTGAAGTGCTTTAGAGGCCGCGTCGATGGTCTGTAAAAATTTGCAATGGAAAAACAGTAACATAATAAAGTTGTAGTTTTCGACCTTCTTCTTCAGTGAAATAGCTTCATTTCTCTCATTTGCTTTGAAATTTAATACAATAGTTTTTGTTAGCGCTTTTTGAACTTCAACAAACCGAACTTTTAAAGCAAAAATTGCATCGAAACGTCCTGCCCATCTAGTTGGATTTAATGTTTCTAATTTTGCCGAAGTTGAAAACTCCCCTTCTTTATTATATGTAAAACATGATAGTATATTCCATCTTTTGATACAATGCCCAAAAAAATTATAAATTTGTTGCACGGTTTCGAAAAATGTTTCCATTTCTATAACCTCTTTTACTGCATCATTAACTACAACATTTAAATTATGAGCTCCACAATGGACATACACCGCATTTGGCTCGATATCTCTCACAAGTTTTTGAACTCCATCATAAGTGCCTTTCATGTTATTTGCACCGTCATATAATTGTCCATGATACTTATTCAGAGGAATATTTTTGTCATTTGTGGATTTTATAATCTGGTTGGACATTGTTAAGGCAGTTTGATCCTCAACTTCATGAAATTCTAAAAGTTGCCCTTTAATTACGAGCGCCTTTGGAGTTCCATTTTCATTTTTCTCGATCACACATTAACGATGAAGTTCACACAATTGATCTGTTTTCGAAATATCTTGAGTTGTATATAATATAATGGAGTAAATTGGTGCCGTTATTATTTCATTTACCAGCGCATTTTTCACTTTTTGAACCAGAACAGCAATGAGCTTATTTTGTATTTTTGGACATGAGTATTCTGTCTGGCCCTTTGGTTTGCTTAATAATTCTTGTTGAACAGGATCGTATTTCGCTAATAACTCAACAATACTGAAAAAAATTTCCTCTTGGACTTGAATCATTGCTGTATGCCTTTTTTCTATTGCCACGAAAAGCTAAATTCAGGTTGAACGTGTCGGCGTAACATCAAGGAGTCTAGTGAGTACTTGGCGCCAAAAAGATTTTCCTTTCTTGATTATGGACTATTGCTCTTCATCTAGTGTTCCATGTAACCGCCGTTTTTGATGTAAAATACATGAATCAAAATGATTTTCTGATGCCTCGTGTCTTTCTATGGCTTCTACAATATGTTTCCAATCGTCATAACCTTCTATCCAAACTTTTTGTATATTTTTAGTTGTTAATTTTTTAATGCCCTTTGCGAATAACCAACATGGTTCACATTATGCCTTTTGAAGAAATAGAGTATAGGACAGCCATGTACGTTCAAGTTTTACGCCAGACTTAGAAACAATATAATAGTATTTTTGCAAGAAAGATCTATTGTCACTGTCTTTTAAGAAGGAGCCTTTAGGTTTGCAGTGTCCGTTTTCAATCACAAACCGTTTCACTTGATCATTTAGTTCTTTAAAATTACCCTTATCAGTAACATATGGCAAAGATGTAAATTTTTCCACATAAAAAATGATTCACTTTGAGTTTTGCTCGTACCTGTTCGTGGTTGCTCTGGATCTAGATATTCACTGTTGTCGGGCTCTGCAATACTGCCACTTTTAGTCACGTCAATTTCTTCATTTCCGCCGCACTGTTAATATGATTCTTCGTCAATAAAATCTTTATTCTTAAAGTACTGACTTCTTTTAGGCAACTTTCTATTTTTTTCTTTAGACTCCTTCTTTCTCTTTCGTTTTTTGTTCCTACTTAGATACTTTCTAGAACTAGACATATTGTTATCTAATTTCCACAACTAACTAATTAACTTTGCAACTGATCGCGGATCCGATGAAACCAAAACTGTGATATCAATAAAAATCTATGCCACAAACAACCAATTCTCATAACAATCAAATGATATATGCGTAGTGGAGCTTTTCTTATACTTACAAAACAGAAAGCGGGGATTTCTAGAGCGTCACTATTACTAGAGCCCGCGTTACGAAAGAAGTCCCGCGGCGTAAATATGAACTGATAAAACAACCACAGCTAAAACATTTCTTGCATAACTGACAGCGTTGCTACAGAGCCGCGTCTACTAGTGGCGAGGATTTTATTACTACGTACCGGATGCCTTCTAAAACTAGACGATATCTTTTTCTTACAAATGCGTTCAAATATGGATACATTTTTTGTTTAAGTTATGCATGTTCTTTAGTAGGTAACTTAAATTAATTGAATACAAAACTAATAAATTTTACTAAATTTTGTGCTTGCGGCCCGGGGGCCCCTGGCATTTTGCCCGTCCTGCCACCTTATTGTTACGCCACTGGGTGTGGGCTGAGTGGTTGAATTTTTCGCTTATCACTTTCCTTCCGGAGTGACGCTTGTTTGCTTGTATGAAACAGGTACACAACCAATAGATCTTTAAGGGTAATGCTGGTTGGCGTTTCTGAAACATTACCGCCTCTACGCGCAAGGTAGGTGTTGCTTAACGTTAACAGCAAGGTCATTATAGACGGAGCAAGTTGCTGAGAGAAACAGGAGCTGGGAAAGAATCGGCCATGAGGGAAACATTCCAGAAGTCACCGGGAGTGATTTTAGGACACCATATAAAAAAAGAAATCAGGATGGTCAGACTGGGATCAGAACCCTTGTCCTCCGGAATGCTAGTACAAAGGTTGATCACTGCGCCACCTCAACTCGGACTCTGCGCGCAAGGCACTCAGAAGGCGTGTAAGTGCATGTCTTAGAGTGGCGGCAAGTTTGTAATCTGTAGTCGTCTGTGCTAGTTGCACATGTACGTGGTTAGTAAGTTTTAAGATAAAGCAATGTTAAGAGGAAGTTATCAGTTTTCTCGGGGGCTTCAAAATATTACATATTAACGGGTACAAAATTTTGAAAGTAGCGTTCCTACGTCATAGGAAGTATATGCTCTTTTCGTAGGCAAACATACTAGAAATACATTAATAGTTTTGTTTAAAACTGTCAAGTCACCGTATTATCCATGCAAAGTAATACCGAAGTGACTTATACCCACATAAACCTATGCCTACCCAGCTGAACTACATAGAATACTTCACGGTGGCTCGCTAGTGAATTGAGGGCTGCCTGTGTCAACAGGTGCCCTGCAGGTTGAAATATAGAGTTTAGCTCCATTACAAGCGAGCACGAACGCACTGTACGGCAAGGAGCAGCTGGTACGTTGCTTCTCGTAAAGAGAGTTACAGCCTGTGTGCAGTGCTGATGTCACGTAACACAGTCGCGTACATGGACACACACGATCAGTGGCGCTTGCATCGTATGCAACAAGCACAGCTGTCCCTCAGTGTAGCAGTTGCCTGCCAGCAGGCGTCGTGCAACTAGATAGCGATGTGCTTATGTCCCTTCTACCTCCTGCGCTATGAAATAAGGCGCCGCCCGTCTTGCTGGAGGTATTCTGCGCGTTCTGGCCATAGAAGCCTGACAACGCAAAGGGCGACCTAGACACGTGTTTTGAATGTTTGGTAGCCTTTACCGTTAGCACCGAGACTATTACATCCTCTATATGACGTATCTGTGCGGTAGACAATGCAACTGCTGCGCGTCATTGTTTGGAATTGTGTAGCAGCGCGAGTAACGCAAATTGGCAAAAGTAAATACAACATTTTCGTTGCGTATACTTTATTGCCATTGGAACACAACGAAAGAACGATTTCCATAAATAATACTAAGTGATAATGGTAAGCAATTTCTTAATTTTAGTTGCATTTGCTGTTTTGCATTTCTAAACGAGAAACGAAAGACGTTCGGAAATATTTTTTTAAATATACATTACTTGAACATATCAACTGTACGTAAGCCATTTCTTGATTGTTATTTGCATAGTAATGTGTTAAAAAATGTATAACTAACAGGGAATGAAATATAAATGTAATCTATTTGGAATGCAGCAGGTTTTTATATATATTTCGTAAAATATCTATATTATTAGAAATAATTGGTAGAAAGTAACTACTGGAAAAGCCCAAATATTTACAGTAAGTTCGTTTAAGGTCTCCGAAACATATTTTATTTTAAAACATAATACTTTAAAAATCACCTCTTTGTGAGCTGCATGAAAGTATTTAGCCATATTGCAGGTCTAAACAGCTAAATGTTGTTCATGCTAGCGCACACACACACACATACACACGCCACAATGCCATAACCTTAAATTTTAATTTTTTTACATAAAAAAATATAAAGTTTTGAGATAAATATATACTGACAGGTAAAAACTGTGGGTACACAAAGTGCTCTCACGAAATACCGTTTAACCAGTTATTTAATATTTATTCATTATTAGGAAACTTTAAGTCTTGCAGTTTAACCCAGAGTTTTATCTAAAATACAATTGGCCACATTCCTAAGTTAACCAAGCTGCCAGCCATATTGACAACCTATGTTGGCCTACTAGTTGTGATGCCACTGACTTGGCAATAAGTGGCTGTAAGGTCTTGGAATCTCGGCGGTAACGTCTTGACGCACAGAACTTCAGTCATAAAGATGTATTGTGAAACATTTTCAATATGTTTGAGTGGTGTCTGCATGCGAATAACATTTCAGAAATATTTTAATGTCCAAAATACTGGTTTCCGTTCTCTATCTCCATTTGTAATGTGCATTTTCTAAACGCGAAAAAGGGCTAATGGGAGTGTTTGCAATCATTTCTAGATACAAAATTCCGTTACAACCTACTACATATAGCACTGAAACATGCGACAACCTGTTTGTGTGACTGACCACCTGGTTTGACCAGCCACTGTACCAACCACGCTGCCCGGTAGTTCAACTGCACTCCTACTTGCGGCACCGTGCACTGCTGCCAACACTCACATGCTCAACTACTTGTAGCTTCCTTCTGATGCTGTACCGCACTCCTATACGGCAAACGCCAAGTTTTATCTGCACAGCGGTCACACATGGTTCAACACACGGCATCCAAATCTGTATGCTATTGAAAGTGAGGGTGAAAGAGAACAGTAAAATATCAAAAGTATTTAATTTCCTCGCGCAGAGAGTATATATTATAAATTAGACAAATTTTGTTTCAGAAAATGAAACATTTTACGAAATTCTTAATACGTACTACTTCCTGTAATGGGCTGCAGGGTAACGCAACACCCTCGTACCACGTTCAAAACTTTGTTTAAATGAAAGTGAAACTAGGTGTATCAAGTAAATTTCTATTACACGTAACAGATTAAAAAAACATACAAAATTATTTGACCAATATTTTTAACTTGCAAAATATGATGGCCATATAAATTTTCTAATTTTTTAGTCAAATAATTTTGAAGGAGACAGTTTGGGAGTGTGACATGGGCTTGAAGAACTTACTAAATCTCCATCTTGCCAATTTCTTGCCTTCTTCTCTTAACGCTTTACATAATTTCATCCATACAAATTCCACTTCTCAGGTTCATGAATTGTTCTACGGCAGTCCAACGTGATCGATGTACTATCTATGCCGCTGTGTACGAGTTTTAGTAATACGAAAAACTCATATCTCTCGATCGGTTCAGGGAAGAATAACGCGGAAGAATAATTCGAGCAGTCCTGTGAAGAGTGATGCAGTCAGGCACGTACTCCGGTTGTTTCGCAAGTGAAAGTAGTTTCGTTGTGAAAGTAGGCGCAGCATCTCCGCGCAATACCTGAACTGAGCTTCAGCTGCTACATATAGCGTGCACGCTCCCAAGGGAATACAGTTGACGTTATCCTGCATGCCTTTGAGAACAGCCGAAATATGCGTATCTTCGAAAATCCTATATTAATAGACTTTTCCTGCGATTCAATTTCAGCAAATATTAATACAACTGACTGAATGATCTTAGCAGGATTCTTTAACATTGGGAATGCATTATTTATGGAAAGCAGAGTCATGTAAAATCTGGGAGTGTGTTAAAAGTATGAAATGCACTAATACATATTATTTAAATTACAAATTCACATTCGCTGTGTTTGTAGGCGACATATAAAGTCAAGATGTACAAGGTCTGCTAGGAAAGTTTTGCGGTACAGCTTTGTTTAGAATATTAATTTCCACCTTTTTCAATACGCCCACGAATCCTGCTTAGCCAATTGTGGGAGCAGCTCTGTCGCGTGTCTTCTGCCATGTCTGCAGTATTATCTGCAGGAAACAGTCTCCCTGTAGCTAGTTCTGACATGCGCGAGCCATGATTGCAGGCAGGATCTTCAAGCACTTTTCAGACTGTTGCAGCTCAATACTCAGAGTAAATGTTTAAATGATATGTTGGTGCATTTTCATTGTGAAGAAAAATCATGTGTGCAGAGTAGTAGAATATAGCCAAGGGATC